>JAQGAE010004768.1:0-12248 GCA_034696685.1 Julus scandinavius | reverse complement strand
TTTAATAGCTGTACAATTTTGATATTTACATATATTTAAAAAATGGCGGCTGAAACAAACCCGGAGGGCAAACTTTTGTGCATATGTTTGTAAAAAAACGTGTATATACGTACATGTACGCCTTGGTGGAGACTCGGCTTTACAACTGATTGTTTGTGTATGTGTATTTTCATTTGTTTTGTGTCATTTATATAACAGATATGAAGAGAGGAAGGAGCGCGGTCGCGGCCGATTTTTAGAGGAACTACCACGGCATTTGCCTGGAAACAACTGTGGAAAACTGCGAAAACCACAGTCATGGTAGGCGACCCGGGAATTGAACCCTGGTCTCCGGAATGAGAGGCCAATAGCGTTACCATTAAACCACCTAGCTCGGTATCAAAAATCATAGTGCTATGTGTAAACTCGCATACATTCTATTTGCAGTTTGATGAAAACCTGATTCATAAAAAAGGCTTAATGATTCAAATATATGTAATGTAGGATACATTATAACAAGTGATTGCAGTCTTGTAGTCTGCTTCCGTTTTAATTTCCAAAAAGCATTAGAACATAAAATTACACATGTTCAAATATAGCAAAAAAATTGCATTTCGTCATAGACCTACTTCCAATAAAATAACTGACTAATGTTTGCAAGACAATATTCTTGGATTTATGATATGTTTTTTTTACTCTTTACTATAAAATTATGAAAGTGGGTATAATGAAACTTATTTCTTGCGGCATATACGAGGTAAGATCAAAGATAGCGATCTTTTGCGCAAAAAATAAGATGAAAATGTCCTACACAAAGCAACAATTTTGAAACTAGTTTCAATTTCTACATTGAATTTCCGCAGGTTCGACAAATATCCGTTAAAAAACTAGGATTACATCCACATCTGTGGATAAAAGATATTGATCTCAGTGAAAACGTGAGTAAATCAAGTAATAACATTCTTATCATTGAATTTAAAAAGAAAAAAGTTTGATTAAAATTTCCTACACAAGGCAACAATTTTGAAACGAGTTTCAAGTACCGCATTGAATTTCCGCAGGTTCTACAAATATCCGTTAAAAAAGTAGGACCTGACCTGAAAAAAAATATTGGAGGAACTATATTTGCATATATTTTTGCACTATATTTTCATGAGTGAAATGTATTTTTGAAATATACTGTAGTACTGAAAGTTTTCAAATGAAATCTTTAAATAACGTTCAAAACCAAGCAGTAGAAGTATCATCTTGATGATTGATTTCTTGTCATGGACTACAATCAATACACGATTTGGATTTGGCCCCTTATTTAGGAAATATACATATAGGCAAAGCAGGAATGATCAAGATTATGCGATTTGCATAATTATCCAAATCAATAATAGCTTAATTTATGTAAAATATCTGTAAAGAGGCAGTAAGTGAAAACAAATATGTTTATTCAAAATACATGTGTAATGAAATAGTCATTCAAACTCTTGCATTTTTTCAAAAGGACTTAAAAACAAAAATAACTTTGACACATTATAATCTAAAATAACCACGCAAAAGCGAATTAGCATAGGATGTTACCAGTAAAATTAGCTTTAAGGGGGATCACAACCATATCACTTCAATGGGTGAAAATTTAAAACACACTCACAGCCAAACAATAAGATATTAAATAACAAATAAAAATTGTTTAAAATAGCTTGATAAATCAGCTATTGAAATTGATTGTCGTTTCTTACTTTGAAATGGTGATTTAAAAAAAAATTAATATACAAATTTGAAAAATGTCCGCTAATTTGCATTCTCATGCTGCCATGCTGACATGCTGCTGGCAGCGTGGGCAAAATAACAGACATTTTTCAAACTTGTTTATTAATTTTTAAAAATCTACCATTTCAAAGTGAAAAACGATAATCAATTTCAATAGCTGATTTATCAAGCTATTTTAAACAATTTTTATTTTTATTTAATCTCTTTTTGTTTGGCTGTGAGTGTGTTTTAAAATTTTACCCATTGAAAGTGATATGGTTGTGGTCCCCTCTTAATCGACTCTAAATATGTCGGACAAATTTTTTCCAAAATGGCTTCAAATTTGTATTTCTGCCAGTAGATGGCAGCAGTAAACAATCTCAAGCGCTATTTCTTTTATATTTTGGTTTTTGAGTGTTCTTGCGGTCCGTTTTGAAATAGTGTTTCTATGTGGAGCTGATAGTTTATATAAAGCTTAAAGAAAAACAAAAATAACCGTGAAATTATTTCCCAGAATGTATTTAAAGGTCGTTAACGGTGCTTAAAATGTTCGACGCTTTTGATGACGATTTTGATGTTGACCAAGTAAGCTTGATTTTCGATCATCTTGTACACTGAACTAATGTAATTGATATTACATTTTAAATATATGTATAAGCAATGCGTAACGGGGGGAGAGAATACACTGGACGAAATAATGAAAACACTAGTTATAACTACACGTTAATTACTTTATTAAATCGGCGTTGTACCATCTTTTGCCTTTAATACGGTTTCAAACTTTCTCGCAACATGTTGGAAATATCAATCTACAGAATCAGACTTACAAACATCACGTTATGTGGGTTTATGTGCATTCATTTTAATTTTTTGTTTATTTTAATGTCATAGGGTTTTCTCTGCGACTCACTGCAACGAAATGCTACTCACACAGTGTCTAAACAGTCTCCATGCAAGTTGACTACAAGAAATCCAACAAGCAAAGGATTGGCGACATTGGATAGCAAAACAACTCAAATCCCTGCAAGTGAAACATCCACAAAATCCAGATTAAAAAGATTCTGCTTTGTAAAAGCAGTTCCTACTAATTTAAGTGATAACATCGAGAATCCAAAGATACGGAAGATAAACGAAGAAAAAATTCCTGAATATCAGAATTTAAACAATTCCGACCTTTCCGTTTTGCAAGATTTTGATTTTGACAGTTTTGATAATGATGACTTTGATTTTGATGATTCAAACGTTGGTGATAGCATACTCATATCCACACCTTCATGTCCTAACCATACCTCTGGAGCTGCTGACCTCCTTTGCAGTGATTTGTCCATTCGATTACCCATAAAAAATGATTCCAGGTCAAGCGTCCCTTCTTCAGGAACTTGTGAATCTAAGGACCCAAAATGTTATACCCTGACTGTAAACGCTATTTCAAATGACTTAAAGCTTGTGGCGAATAGTAAGAATATGACAGAAAGGACAAATATTGCAGTTGTCGGCCATGGATCGAACGTAACTGCAAATCAAATTGTGCAATGCAAGAGGAAATTCCCTGGTCCTGCTGGCTTGCTTCCTAAATTTGTAAGTACAGGAGTGCTTAACATATTGTGATTTCTGAAAACGTAGCTATGGCTACTTCTCTTTGTCGCATTTTGTCAAAACTTTTCATAGGTAATGTCAGACTTTCTAATGTAAAACTATAGCATTAAATAATATTCAATGTGTTTTTATTGGCAAGGAATATATATTTTTTTTTCAAGTCAAGGCAACCAGAGTCAAATCGACTTTTCAGAGCAGAAGTCGGTTTATTTAATAATGACAATCAAAAGAAGGATTCTGAAACCATAACTGAGTCACAACTAACTTCAAATATGGTAACTAGAATGTTAATTTTTGCGTTTTGCTTTTATTAAAATGTATGCACTGATTTAATGTTGCTCAATTCTATTGCTGTTAACTTTTATAGGAAATGTCTTGTTCACAAATATTTGAAGATCCTTTTCAAAAGCCACCTTGGTTATCGCTGCTAAAAGATCTATCAAGGAATGATACAGGACAACATCTACAAATTCTACATAATTTCAATATCTCCATGGTTTTAAAAATGGTTGGTTGAAATAAATTGTAAAATTGAAAAACATTAAGTTACCACACAGTTTCTTGTCAATGATTAAAAACATTAAATATGTAATGTCTTAATAATGTCGTTTTATAACTTTTGTAGGCAAATAACCAGAAGACACTTACCAATCTTAAGTTCCCTGTGCTATGTGTTGTAATACAATCCATGATCAAGGAAGACCAGCCAGATGTTAGTGCAGTATTCAAGGATAAAACTGGAAGCATTTCAGGAATGATAAGCCAGAAGCTGATACAAGAATTTACTGAACATTTTAAGCCAGGGAGTGTACTTGTCTTAAAACAGGTTAAAACGCTAGCCATTATTTGAAGAAATTCTCTAGATTAAAAGGTTCTCAAATTAATATTCACTGCTGCATTTTTGTCCGTTTCAGATTATGGTTATGAAATTATCTTCCAAAAATCATTGCTTGAACATTACTCCTTCGAGCGTTGTTGCCATATACTCTGAAATTAACAGTGGAATTGTTAAACATGTTGAATTAAATCCAGTTTCCTGGAGTGCCTTACTACAAGAAGCGAGTGCAGTTCCTCCAAGTCCCTTATTAAGTAAGTGTGGTTTTCTTAAGTATGCTTTCTTCTTCTAAATTTATTTATGAAAATGTTCACATACGTAGTCTTAGTTTTTGCACAAAAATAATTCTCATGTTTTATTACAACATACTTTCCCATCCTTAACCAATGTTGTTGTTTTTTTTTTTTGTTTTTTTTTTGTCGTTCTGTAGATAGAACCAATTCAAGTAGTAGATCAATCTTGTCACATAAAGTAGTTCCACCGTCATCGCCTCGTGTTTTTCAGTCGCATTCTGATCAGGTTTTGAAATCTGTGCAAAGTCATCCTCAAATGTATAAAACTACTTCAAGCATCCGGACTCACGTTCCTCACAAACCAGCGGGTATAAATAGTTCACCTACCTCCACAACGGGCTCAAATACATGTACCGATTCTGTGAATCAACGAAATTCGCCTAGAAATGTTCTCGGAGATTTAGAACACTACAATGTCCAATCTACACCTAAGGAACCATTGCAAAAGCCCATTTATAATTCAAGCATTGGATGCGATTTGGCTGATGATCTGCTTTGGACAGATGGTAAGGACCTCTAATTTCTTTGCATATGAAATGATTTCAGGAATGCTACAAAAATGTGATTTTTCTTTGCCATTTAGATGATTTTGAAAGTATGTTGATGGATAGCGATATGGCAAATGCTATATAGTTCTGCAGCTAATGAAGGTAAAACCTGCTTACATTATCTTATTAATAATTTGAAAATATATCAGTTTTTTTTCCAAATTTGGTTTGAATTTATCAGGAACCAGAAAACTAAGCTTGATTCATGGTAATGTAATGCACATTTATTAACGAACGACAACGACAACAACAACATTGAAAATAATAAGATAAACGTGTTAAATCTCAGAAATACTGAATTCAATGCTTCATTGGAGCACATATTTATGTTTAATGCAAATTAATAACTAGTGTGAAATAACAGTAACGTATGAAACATACTTATTCATCGTGTGTAAATTTTTTTTTTTTTTTTTGGAAAAAGTTTCACTTAATTGTGTCTTAAACGCAGAGTTGTAATTTCATGCCAATTCCCGATAAGTGAAAACCAATAAATAAGATATGGTTCTTTTAAGGCCGAGTTTCATTGCTCTAATTTATGCAAAATGTTTTAAACAAAAAATGTTTTTGTCTCAAGCATTAGACCTGACTTATGTGCTCAAAAGGCAGTTGTCAATTTTTCAGGTTGACAATTTATGCACATAATATGATATAAGTAAAATTTTCTCTATGTTGCTCCGTTAATTTCTAAAGGGTTGAACGAGCTAATTTCCTGAGGAATGTGGGATAAAGTAAAAAACAAGTATCTGATAACATTAATCATAAAGTCCACTCCACGTGCACCAAATTAACTGTAGTACTAAAATATTTATAATACAGTGTTTTTACCCCTATGGCAGCCAAACCCTTTATCGTCAAAAAAACGAAAAGACGTTATATCCTTAATATCAGAAGAAATAAGACATCTGTCATCTTAGCAGTCTTATAAATTCCTCCATTAACACAATGATGATTTAAGAACAAATAAAAATTGGGATTGATTGTCTTAAAACAAGCTATACAATTTGTGTCGGCAAAGTGCCGACAATCTTTCGAATTTCCGGTATATTATTTAAGCCAAAATTGGTTCAAATCGATGGTTTACTCATCGCAGGAAGCCAATGTAACGTGGATAGTGCTCAGTTTGAATACATTCATTTCTAAGATAATGGCTACAGCTATAAAACCACCATAAAAAATTAGTGCGATAAAACTGAGTTTGCGATCGATTCGGAACCCGTTAACAGCAATTGCTAAATATATTAAAATGCCAGAGATGAGGACGTAAATTCCGGAGTAACCGAAACTGTTTGATTCGGTTTCAACTATATGTGTTTCTGATAAAAATGAAGCTTGAATTATCCATGGTAATCCCAGATCTATGAGCAAGTCGAGTAAGTTGCAGCCTAATCCGGTTGCTAAAGCCATGTTTCCAAAACCTAGCAAATAAAAAAGTTGATTATATTTTTTTGAACGAAAAAAAACTTACAGTTATAGATCGAAAAGAAAAATGTCTGATGTCAAAGGAAAAGCTAATCTTGTATGTAGCATTCTGTACAAATTTACCTTGTCTAAAAACACTTATTGAACAGTAGAGATCTGGAATGCTGGCTGCAAATGCTAACAACGAAACTGCCATCACTGCATCAGGGATGTGAAGGGTAGCTCCTAAAAATATAGTTTTCGATAAATATTTTCGATATTTTTTTTTCGCAAATTGACAAAAAAAACAAAAAAAAATTACCAATAACGCTTAGCATCCAAGTAAGGACATAACTGTAAACATTGAAAAAAATTCCATTAATTTTATATTAAAATATAAAAAAGATTACTGGTGTCCAACTTTCGACAGAATGACTTACGTAAATCCACCTATGTACATGAGACTTAATGCGAATGTCAGCGGATAGAATTTTCTCCATCTTTTATTTGTACAATCTGGTATAGTCACGAAAAATACGATTGCAATAGGCCATCTGATTACCCATACCACTTTGTTAAATATTGAGTCCTTTGGTATGGTAAACAGATCTATGCTTTCTGAAAGGCAAAATATTCATAGTTTAAAATTATTCTTTTTAATTATTCTTCAAATTAACAATGTTCATTTCATTTTTGCATTATATATTTTTGAGAACTGCAATGTTAAAGAATTTTGACTGCTAGACATTAATTAGAATAATAAATTGTGCAATTTGAATATAAAAAATACTTGGAAAAAATTATATTTCATTTTAATTTTCTCCAAACTAAACAATTTATGATAAACGCAGTTCATTAACTCAATTATATTTTATCACTTTTGTGATTTAGAAAATAATATGCATTACCATGATGTTGTTCCGGTGCACCTTCTAGATCGCTTTTTTCGTGCATATTTGAAACTTGTAGAGCAACTTCTTTATCAATTTCGGTTTGTTTCTCAGGTTCTCCTATTATTATTTGTAACGAAATGCAGTTTGCTGCCACGCCATTTTCGACCGTTTTGTTATTACCCTGATGACTAGTATCTGGCTTTTGGCCAGGATTTTCGATTTCATTATTATTTTCTTTCGGGCTAAAGAATCGATACAATTTCTTCCCACATTTTTTAATTATCTTCTGGAATCGAAGTGTAACCAAATAAAGAGTATAAAGTATCAGCAACAATAAAGCTTCATACCTGTAAAAATAAAATTAAAAAAACAAAACATTTTTTAGGTTCGAGTTATGTTTATGAAAAATATATTTTGTATTGTAAAAATGTACGTACCAGTTGATGATTTGATCATGAATTATTGCTATGATTAACGTAAGACTGAGAATGTAAAACATATAATCTCGAGTAATTGGCCACCACTCTAATTGCACAGCCTGAAAATAATATAGGTCCATATTAGAAATACGAGAATGAAAAGAAATGTAAGAATGCGAATTTAAAAAATTAAATTGAATTGATGATTGCTCTTGACCTCGGATGTTTAAAATGAGGCGTTTCAAATTTATGATGTTAATGATGTCAACTATATGTTAATATTGTCGTAACACGTAATTGTATTAACGTTTTGCCACACTTTCTAATATGTTTTTTCTTGTTGTCGTTTTGATGTAGTCAAACTTAGTCAATGAGGAAAAGAACTTGGAAATCGTAATCACGTTGATGGGCAGAAACAGGACTATTTTAACATTTTCGAGCATGATTTTGACTTAACAGCATTTGAAGCAAAGAAAGGCAAGGAAATGCAATTTTTTCTTATTGTATTTAAGTTGTATTAAATAAGTTTTGCATAAAAGGGAGTATTAAACTTGCTGCATGGTATTGATAAGGAAATACTCTTACTTTTGCCGCAAATAGAGCACAAACCCCTGTCATTAAATGTGTACTGATGACGCATGATCCTAAGATGCTACCCAAACCCATGTCATCTTTGGTCAGGAAACATCCTACAATTATAGAAACATATTTTTCACATTCAATAGTTGTATCCATTTATTTAACATCATTTTTATTTATGAAGTGGGCATTTATTGTAGTAACTCAAGTTCAATGTAGGTCTAGGTTAGGCTGAGGCAGCCAAATACATGCGGGATTGGGCTAAAGCATTTGAAATTAAAGTTGTGGGCCAATTATATTTTTGCTCGTTATGCAAGTCTCGCCATCGCAGTTGTGTCATAACCTGATCTATGTTGACGATTATAATATCGATACAAAGATTACAATGCAACATATCTACATTAATTAACTTTTCATGCACGATGTGATTGTACATAAAAAATGGGACAACAGAGAAATGCATTATTATTATAAAGAAGCGACTTGTTAGTTACGGTATCTATTCTTACTAATGGAGGTATTAAAAAATGTAGGTCTCACATATTTATATTTCACAATGAGTGCTAGGTATTAACTATCTCCAGTTAATTAATGTTAATATAACCCGATAATATCTTGTTTTGAATCAAATGATTCAAAATATCAAATGCTTTATGCTATTTTTTTGTGTGGAGTGGTTATTGAATAATGTTCCAAAACTTGAACACATGGGGATAGATTGGGAACATGCAATAATTTGCGTATTTTGATAAAAAAAAGTTTATTTTTGATTAGTACTTACCAATAATGGCTATAAAAAATCCTGGTGCAGCAGCTGAGGTTGCCAATAAGGTTGCGCCTGCCACATCACTGGGTAAAGCAAGTCCTGGAAGAAAACAAAAAATCACGTTAATGTCAATCGGCATGACAGGCTTCCAGACTAATTTAGAAAACTTAGCTTACTTTTGCTCATAATTTTGGTTGCTGGAATGAAGTAGTAATCACATACAGTAGCAATACTAAAGCAAGCGTAAAACGCGATAAGAAAGTGGGCAACAAGGCCTCCATCATTCCGTTCATCGTGGGTCAGAAAGTCCACAGATTCCAATCCAGATCTATTCGTGCAGTTTGCTGTATCGTTCATTTTGCCACAACCACCAGTACTCTATTCGCTATTTTAGAGAAATAAAAAAGTAAATACCTTAATGTAACAATAGATCTGGTTTGCGCAGACTTTGTTATTTGTTCTTAAAGCATGCCTTACATATGCAAACATTTATGAAAACGCTTTCTCAACAAAGGTTTGATTAAGTAGAAATTAGGTAACTTGTATTAATTTATAAAACAAAGGTATCATGTGCTATAAGTTAATATTGTATTGAAATATCTCAAAAATTTGAAATTTGCAAATTTAATTAACGTTTGACTTAAATATTTTATTTTTGAAAAGCACGTATGCTTTGATTAATTTTCTGTTGAGATTCTTATTCTGCAACTTCTGTTTGTGCATTGTACTAATTGGTACTAAGGGTTAAATGATATGGTTCTCCAAAGATGACTAATCAATGCGTAAAGAGGGGTTAAGATGATTTCCATTTTATTTGGAATTGATGTCATTGAGTAATGTTAACATAGCATTGTTATTTATATTTAAAGTGTACAGGTTTATATTGTAGGCATATTGCAACCCTTAACTTTGAATAACATTAATATCAACATCTAAGTTAGTCGAATTTGATAAGTTTTCATAATTACACGTTTGTAATTTGACTGGTGATATTGCAAAGCTATATTGCATACTCATGCAGCGCAAAACTTTAATTTATGAAATATATTACTGAATCTCGTGCATTGCCCAAATATACTGTTTCTTCAAGGGATGTCGAAAGTAGTATCGTTAATTATTAATTGGATATTGGTTAGCTTATCATTGCATATATTTTAAAATTACAAATGTAGCGTTTTCTTAAAATAGTGTCATTTAAAAACCATTAATTAAAACAAACTAGCAAAAACTATACAAGTACATGCAAGACAGTTTGATAAAGTATTTCGCTAAACTCACTGAAGATATGGAGCATATAGTAAAACAAACTTTTAAATTGAACAATTGTTAAATTTATAAAATAAATTTTAAAAAAAAAGTTAGTTTAGTTTATCCTTCATCTGCATCAACCTTCTGAAGTATTGCATAAGCTAGACTACCTGATAAACTAATACTACGTTAATAAACAGTGCAGAATTACAGTTTTTCTGCATCAGTACATACCATTTATGTTTGATGAAAGTTTTGTTTTAGCAAACCATGAAGTTTGTCTAACAATTATTGAATTCAATAAATTCTCCGGCAGCCTCCTCTCCCAATGATAACTTTTGACCAAGTGAATTGTTCTGAGTGATTACATCCACTATATATTTCTGAGGCATGACCACGACATACGATTTTGTGCGTGAGCCAAATGACATGCAGGATGCTAGATTTTTCTTATGTAAAACGTGCGAGCAGGTGTATCCTCACAAAGATCCTCAGCCAATCAAATGGCTGTCAAAATTTCGTCAAGAAAACTACATTAATAATTGCCAGCCATGTATTATTTGATATTCTGTACCTGTTGGAGATTTCTTTGAACAAAAAATGTGAATTTACTTAAGGACACTTTGTGTTTTCACTAATGAGGAGCAAAAATGCAAGTCAATGTATGAGGCAGATAAATCATTATTGTGACGACGTAATCTATCATTTTTTAAACAATTGGTAAAATGATGATTATATTACGCCAAATCTGCGTTATTTCAATGTTGGTTTTCCGCAGGTTATGTTTTGTTCAATTTTTAAAATTTGAATGACAGTTTTTTGAGATAATTTCTCAAATGACAAACGATACATCATTCAAAATCCTTTCAGACTAATATCCTATATCTGTTTTGGGTTGCCATTCTAAAACCATGTTACTTGTGCATAATCAAGGCTGGTCATGCCATTGTTATCGTGTGTATGGTACAAGAAACAGTGACAAGAATTTAGTCATCTACTTTTACTAACTTTGCGCATTTTCCATTTACTGATAAATTAACGACACGCTTGTTATACGCAATTGTACTTGACCAAAGAGAACATTACATGCACTTTATTCGGTAGTCCTTGACTTTGGATAAAATGAGCTAACGATTGTGTTGAATGCATTACTCAATCTTGTATGAGGTATACATGGACTCGTTATCTATGAGCAAAATAGGTTCCAATTATTGGTCATTAGTCCAATTTTACATGTAATGGATCAATAAGGTGGACAGACTTAAAAAAAAAAACATTATTTTAATAAATTGTTCCTTATAGTTTAAAAAATGCGCTGTCTGTTTATACACATGCGCGTAAACAAAATAAATAATTTTGAAATTGCATCAAAGTAGAACCTGTTTTGTAACTGAGGAAAAATGGTTAGGTGACATTCCACGTCTGACTTCCTGAAGGTTTGTCTGCAGACAAAATAATAGATTTGGATTAAATCCAATGAAATTCAAAATTATCGCTAACTTATTATTCTCGATAAAATGTTATATATAAATGCTTTAAAAAAGTACATAAAAAATCATGGTTTATGTATTGGGGACCGTTTCAATTACTAATCACTTCGTTGTTTTTATTGTTTTTTGCATTTTTCAAAATGTTTGCAATCAGGCAACATTGTGTATTCTTTTTGGGTTTTAAGATCGACAGAAATTTGTATCTTTTTGATAATATGGTACAGCTAGCTGATTTATGGAAATGAGAATGATAGAATAGGGCTAAAGGAAATATATTAATAAACATACTAAAGTATATATATGAAAGGAATACAGTGCATTGCATATTTATCCGGACACGGTCAATTCGCATCGTAATTAAGTCACAACACATCATATGCAAAAATTGAGTTTATTACCACAAAATATATGCACAGTAAAGTTCTGAAGTGCATTTAAATTGTTGCAAAACCAAATAACAG
>JAQGAE010004767.1:0-12249 GCA_034696685.1 Julus scandinavius | reverse complement strand
AGGTAGGACGAAAGCGTTGTTGTCCCGGATCAGCCAGGAAGGCAAGGTATTAAAGGGACCTTAGGCCTCTTTCCAACTCGGTTGGGAATCAAACTTCTTGGGCCTTGCAGGTAAATTATTGTGGTGAGGAAGTGTCTAATACTTTTTGACGTGGGATATCGCAAGTGTAACCGCATGTGGTAAAACAGCTGAGAAGTGTGCTACGACGATACTGAGACACCGAACAAGTTTATTAGCGTTAAGGGTCTTTACAAAGGGTTTGTACCTGTACTTGGGCGAAAGGATCTCCGACTTAGGATCTCACGTCAGGGGCTTAACGTCACATCTCGACAGTGTTACCAGATCTTGATAACTCAAAAGATAGGGAGAGGATACCTTCAGTAGTGACACTAACGTTCGGCAAAAGCACTATTACATTTATTTTCATTGTAGTAATTTGCAATTTTATCAGCTATGCAATTACCACCATCCTTTCTACAGGCTGCATTGGGTGCTGACATGGTTAGGGACCCTTGTTAATTTCTCGTCGACCATAATTCATTCATCCCCGAAGATCGCTGCCATCTAAAAAGGTCTAATTCTCCAGAGGTCTCTGATTCTCGTAAAGAGCAACCCATGATTTTTCTCTCCATTGATGAGGCACGACGAAGGTACCTTGAGAAAACATTGCCTACAGCTGAGGGCCAAGGCCCCATAAAGTGAACATCGATCTTACACCACGGGTGGGCACTCCATTTGCTGTCTCTACCCATTCCTTTGCTGTACAGGCTAACGTTTCACCTGTTCCTGAACGTGCTCCAATTGCCATGCCAGAGAAATGCGTCGAACCACAGGTAGCAAACTGTGCCACCTGTTCAAGCCAACGATGCAGTTATTTTCGTTGCACCACGAGCATGTCTACGACGGCCGGTTGATGCACCGATTCCAGAAGGAGAAAGGATGATATTCCCACCTGCAAGTGTCATTATAGGACCTCTACCTTTTTGAGCAGGAGGATTTGCAAATGTTGACAGAGGCCCTGTCAACATGCCTCATCATCACGACAACAACGAAGACAAGGAGAATCAGGACGCTCAGCCAAATCCATAACGTGGGTTAGTCTTTTTACAAATTGGTTAAATTTTACGGATTTACATTTTATTTTTGATTAACTTTTGCCACAAATATATTCCAAATTTATTCCGAAAAGTTACGTTTGTTACAGGAAAGTGTTATATATCTCGTGCATGTGAAGTTGCTTCAGGGATCCCCACTATGTTGTGTTTTTGCCTGAACATACCTTGTATGTTTATTCATATATTTAAAATTGTATCTCATTTGTAGTTTGCTACTTTAATTTTGTAGTTTTTCTATACTTTTCGTATATATTTGTTTTATATATTCAAATACTCACACCACTCGTATCTGTTCGTTCAGAAGTGTTAGCTTCGCAACCCATTATCTGTTTATTCAGGGGTTTGCTTGAAGTATGCACCATCTAATATCTGTTAATTCAGTGATGTGCAAATAGCTTTTCTTAAAACACTTGTTACCTCCTTTATTACATGTTTTATGCATATCGTATAGTCATTGTATAACTTTTCGTAATACTTTTGTGTTTTTGCATATCAATGCACTTTTATGCTTTTATTTTAAGGGGCTTTTGGTGAACAACATGTAATGTTTAAATTGGGGTATTTCGAGTATGTGGGAAGGGGGAAGTCATAATGTCATTAGTGTTTTTCTTATGATATATTATTTGCTTAACTTTTGCTGAAATGTTTTTGTTAACATGTAAGTTTCCCTTTGGGCTTTGTGCGCCATTTGGCCAAAATAATCAAACATTTCCATCCAAACTAATGTCTCCTGCCTTATAGGTTGTCTTTACACCCTGTGATCCCATCCCACGACCATTGGCCACTGTGGAATTGCTATTACATTGGTTTCCTTTTTTTATTACCACCCTTTGTTACCATAATCTCTCTGGTGAGGTGACATGCCTCACACTTAAAAATTTCGCACCGACCGGTGTCCGGATCGGAATTTCGGGGGGCTATTGTGACAACCAAACATTCTTTTCCATGCTTTTACATGCAGAATGCTTTTATTGTTTTTGCAATGTTTTACAGTGAGTTTAACGTACATGCATGCAGTGAGCGCGTTCCGTAATAAATGTCAACAAAATGAATGTGTTTAAGCACGTTACTTAAGGAGTGTTCATTAAACCTGTAACCCACACCAGACAAATGTTTCTCAGGTCTTGCAAATAATTTCTTGTCTAAATTTATTAAAAAATTTACAGCATTGTTACAGCGACCTGGAGGAAGGAATTAGAAGTCTCATTAATGTACCAGTCCCTCCTGCGATATGTGAGTAAGAACCGCAAGGATCCCGAAAATAGCACCGCCAAGACTGATCGGGATAGGTTCGAGGACAGGTGCCAAAAGGCTTACTCGATCATCTTCTTAGGGAGGTGTTAGCTCATATTTAACATACTTATGAGCCGACTACCTTAGAAAGGATCTGGCAATTGCGATGCCAGTTCCAATCCCTACAGATGGAACATCTCGAGTCCATAGAGAGCTACATTGCTTGGGTGGAGCGTGGAGCTCTCCAACTGGAAGAAGCGAGTTGCCGGTTCGTGACATGGACTTGGCGTTCCAGATGCTTATGAGACTTCCTCCGAGCTTTGATTTGAAAATCAAGCTCCTCCACCCTTGACCTGACGCAGACTTTGTTCCGGCAAAAGTCAAGGCAGCCCTGATTGCTGAAGTCAATAGCATCAGGAAAACCCGGGGGAGGGCGCAGCCGGATTAGCAAGAGTGCCGGGAGCGATGTTCTTGCTTTCTTCCGCGGTGCAACTTCAACGCCTTCAGGAAATGCACCAACCGGACCGACCGGGACCCGGACCTGTTCCCGTTGTGGGAAGAGAGGTCATCTTCGAGAGACCTGCCAGGTTAACCTCAGGTCGGGAGGACAGGGTACCATTCCCAAGACGCCCCCTTATGTGCCGATGCAGCCTGTATCCTCAGGCCCTGCAGCGCAGCAGGCACAGAAGCCTAAATGGGCTAAGAACAAGCGCAAGGGCAAGAAAGAGACTAGCTCTGGGGGCAAGTCCAGGAGAACCACTGACAACGTGACCGTTCCTGGGGAATGGGCAGGTTTTGACATCGTTATTGTTGCACTAACTGCTGACGAGGGTAACGACGATCGGTGGACTTGGGATTCCGGGGCTGGCGTTAGCATATGTCATGATCACTGCTTGTTCACGGAGTACCAGGAAACAACCCCCATCGACATGTACTCTTATTCGAGCACATTCCAAATTGTCGGAAAGGGTACTGTCGTTTTTTTTTTCAAAGTGAACAGCCAAAAGCGTCTCACTGCCATCCGTGATGTCGCATATGCTCCATCAGGAAGGAGAAGTCTCCCGTCAGCCACCCAGATTAGCAAATTGTCAGGCTGTACCTGGAATGGATCAGCTAACAAAATTCGAGTTTTCGATAATAAGAGAGTCCAAATTCTAGATTTCAAGAGAGAAGACCATCTGTATCATGTGACAGCGGTGCCTCGACCAGACTTGGGCAAGAAATTGTTGCAGCCAATGTCGGTGTCGGCCACTGGTGGGTTGGCCCAATCTTCGGATTTAAAATTGTTGCATCTGAGACTTGGCCACATCAGTCAGGACACAATCCTGCAAATGTCAAGGTCTCAGCATTTCCGTGGTCTGCCGAAGTTGACAGATAAACCTTGGAACTGTGAGGCATGTTTCTAGTGTAAAATGCATCGTCCAACCTACCCGGCACAGGATAAAATCAATTTAAAGGCACCACTGGAACTGATCCATGCGGACGTATGGGGGCAAGTTGCTTTCCCTTCAGGTATGGGCTGTCAGTACTATCTGGCACTGATCGACAATAACTCGCGTTGGTGCAAAGTGTATCCCCTGCAACACAAGGACCAAGTCATGTAGAGTATCTCTAGGTACATCACTTTAATGGAGAACCAGACTGGTCATTAGGTGAAGGCCATAAAGACTGATAACGGGAGAATTCTTCTCTAAATCGTTCGAAAAATTCTATGCGGAGAGGGGGATTAGACATCTGCACACGAATGTCTACCCTCCACATGTGAATGGGGTAGCTAAACGGTTCAACCATACGGCCGTTCAAGCTATTAGAGTCATTTTACGCGACTCCAGTTTAGGCAAGAGGTTTTGGGCAGAATTTCTCCATACCTTCACCTACCTTAAGAACAGACTGCCACAACAAAATACTCAACATGAGTTCACCTTACAAGTGGCTAAAGGGGTATACGCTGAACCTTACCCACCTCCGATCCGTTGGTAGCAAGGTATATAGCTTTTTCCCTCAGGCTCAAGGGAAGGGGAAACTCAATGACATTTCCATAATAGGATTCTTATCGGCTTTGCTCGAACGACGAGGGGGTACCGCTTCTTTAACCCGGAACTAGGCTGCATTTTCAAGTCTAGTCAGGTTCGGGTTATGAGGCAATTGGGGACCGGTCCCGATGATCGCTCCACAGGACAAATGTCTTAACCAGAACTCGGACAGGAAGCTCCGAGAAAATTTCTTGCCGAGGCCCCCAAGGCCAGTGTTCCTTCCACGAAGGTTCCTACGAGTCCGTTAGTAACTCGTGATCCCCTGACTAGAGTCTTCCACATGGAGACAGGTAATTCAACCCAGACAGACAGGGCAACGTGCTGATGTTTATCACTACCTGGGTGGAAAGCGCTTTCGTACCACCAATGAGATCAGCACGTACTGCCGGGACAACAAGGTCGAATATGATCACGACTTTGACTTCTCCCCACATAACACTTTTCAGGGAGAGTTCAAAATTAGCCTAACAGACGAGGGGACTGAGGATCGGACAAAAAAATCTAAAGCTCCAGATGAGCGGTTCCTGTATCCTCAGGCACTAGGAGTAAGGCTGAGGTGAACGTCGTGGATTCTGATCCAACGATGTTTAGTGATGCAATTTCAGCCCTGGATTCCGAAAAATAGCTGGAAGCTATGGAGGACAAGTTGCATGTCCTAAAAAGCTCAAGGTCTAAGAGTACTTACCTCCTCAGAAAAGACAGAAGGTCCTGGGCTGAAGGTGGGTGTTTACCTGTAAGCAGGACTCGAAGGGTGTCATGGTGAGACACAGGGCTCGTCTTGTGGCTAAATGGTTTTAGCCACAGAATGGTTTAGACTTCACGGATGTGTACAATCCCGTGATTAACTTTACGCTCATCCGTGTCGTCTTCCTTCTGCTTGTTTTGTTTGAGGGTTGGCTACATTGCCACCTTGACGTCAAGTGTGCGTTTTTGTATGGCACGCTTGATAAACCAACCCTGATAGAACCTCCACCAGAGGCGACCCGAACCGACGGATGTGTCTGGCGCCTGAATAAGTCATTGCATGGCTTACACCAAGCAGGTAGATGCTGGTGGGGAACCTTGCAAGAGGAACTGCAACGGCAGGACTTCATGCCATTTGACAGTGTCGAATGCGTTTATCGGCTACTGTGGGATGCCCTGATCATGGTGTACGTGGATGACTTGTTGGTCCTGGAAAAGAATGACAGAGCGATTGACGAGGTCATTGCTAAAGATCCGGTCAAAGATCTAGGACCGGTGACAACTTTCCTGGGAATTAAATTCTGATAGGATGATGACGAGAATATCATCATGGACCAGGAGCAGCATATATTGATGCCCTCAGCTGGAAACTGGACATGATCCCTATGCGACGTGTTAAGCAGCCTCTTCGAGTAGGAACGGTCTTCTCAAGTGAATTTATGAGTAACGAGGAAGAGGCAATTTCGTATTTATATCGGAGTGTTATAGGCTCATTGCTATACGTAGCCAGGATGACGCGACCAGACATCTTATGCGCCGTTAATACCTTAGCAAAGTTGAGTAGTTCGCCGTCTTTACAGGCCTGGCATCAGGTGGAGAACTTAGTAAACTATTTACGACAGATTTAAAATAAAGGTCTAGTTCTCTTTAAGAGCAATGATGTCAAGGTTCGGGCGTTCACTGATGCATCCTGGGGGTCCGACATAAATACGAGTTACTCGGTCTAAGGTATATTGGTAATGATTGGCCATTCCCCCAAGTGCTGGAGATCTTTGCGTCAGGCCATCATAGCTCAATCGACCATGGAGGCCAAAATCATAGCCTCGGTAGATCTTGTGAAGGATCTACCTTGGTCGTGTAAGTTCTTGGAGGAGGCACATAACTTTCTTCCTGACGGTATCCAGGAACTAACCTTGTTCCTCGATAACGAGTCGGCGATTCACGCAATTAGGAACGAGGTCGAGAATAACACTACCAAATACTTCGTGATGAAACTTCGGTTCATCAGAGACCATTTTCAGAAAAGAGTTTTCATTATTTGCTTCATGGGCAAAAAGTTTAATGTTGCAGACTTGCTCACGAAGCCCCTTTCAGCCAGCAGAATAGCCGCGATGACTTCATACCTCTGTGACTGGACCTCATAACTTTAAGGGAGGTCTCGCCATGGGGGAGATTGTTGTTCTGGGGTGGCACAACCTGTAACTTAATTAAAATAATTTAAAGGGTGCCTTACCTGTTTTACCTGGTCGCCGTTCTGTCCTGGTGACGTCATCCTGGTAAAGATTTGGAATGAAAAACCAATTAAATTAATTGGGAGGAAAGTGTGAAAGTTAATTAGTTAATTTGTTAATCATATTGTAACTAACCTTTCCCCCACTTACCATAGTCATGTCGGAGTGGCCCAGGTGGCGCCACTGTTGGGGTTTTAGTCTTTTTCTCTTCCCATCGCCATCTTGTTTTTAGTTGTTGCTACGATGTGTTTGCCATAGGCACATGTGTTTTTTTTGCGGCTCCTGAAAAAGAAAGAATAAATGGATAACGAAAGGATAAAAAGGTCTGTGCATTTTTAATTATGTTTTTCACAGCCCTAATGCTCTGAGTAAACAACAAACACATCTCAGTTCCGTGGTTTATCTGTCAACTTCGGCAGACCACAGAAATGCTGAGAACATACATTTGCAGGATCGTGTCCTGACTGATGTGGCCAAGTCTCAGATGCCACAACCTCAATTTTGAAGATTGGGCCAACCCACCTGTGGCCGACACCGACATTGGCAGCAACAATTTCTAGCCCAAGTCGGGTCGAGTCACCGCTGTCACATGATGCAGACGGTCTTCTCTTTGAAAGTCTAGAATTTGGATGCCTTGACGATCAAAAACTTAAATTTTGTTTGCCGATCCCTTCCAGGTACAGCCTGCCGATTTTCTAATCTGGGAGGCTGATAGGGGATTTCTCCTTCCTGAAGGAGCTTATGCGACATTTCGTTTGGTGGTGAGACACTTTTGGCTGTTCATCACAGAAGAAAACACGACAGTACCCTTTCCGGCAATCCGGAATGAACCAGAATAAGAGTACATGTCGATAGGGGGCGTTTCCTGGTATTCCGTGAACCAGCGGCGATCATGACATATGCTCACGCCCGCCCCAGAATTCCAAGTCCAACTATCCACGTTACCCTCGTCAGCAGTTAGTGCAACAACGAGGATGTCAAACTCGGTCTAATCCCCGGGAATAGAAACGCTGTCGGTGGTTCCCCAGAGCAACCCCTTTCTTCCTATTCAGCATGCCATTGGCCCCTTTTGATTTCGACGATTGTTGCGCTGCAGGGCCTGCAGGGACCGGCTACATGGGTATGTACGAAGTGGTCTTTGGAATAGCCCCCTGTGCCCTCGACCCGAGGTTAACCCGGCAGGTCTCTTTTAAATGACCCGTTCTCCCGCAACGGGAACAGGTCCGGGTCTTGGTCGGTTTGCTTGGCGCTTTTCCTTTTGCTGGGGCAGCTCCACGGAAGGAAGCAAGGACATCACCCCCGGCACTGCCGCTTAGTCGGCTGCACCCGCCTCCCAGGTATACCTGATGCTGTTGGCCTCAGCAATCAGGGTTGCCTTCACCTTGGCAGGAATAAAGTCTGCGTCAGTCCAAGTGTGAAGAAGCTTGATCTTCAAGTCAAAGCTTGGGGAGAAGGCCCATGAGCATCTAGACAACAACAATAAAACAAGATGGCCAACAACAAAAAAACCAAGCACCAACTGTGGCGCCACCTGGGCCACTCCACCTTTTCTCAGGTAAGGATGGGGGAAAGGAAAAATATAAGCTTTCATGTTTAATAACTAGCACTTTGTGGATGAAGTATTTAAAATAATCATTTGGGTTTCCTTTTTTGTTTCAGGTATTTCTAGGACATCGTTCGGAGCAGGGCAAAGGCCAGGTCAAACACAAGTAAGTTCTTCCCTAATCTTTACTTGTCGTGCCACCTCAAAACAACCCAACGGTTTAATCGCCCGCTTCGGCGCGTCAGCCGCATTTTGTCCGACCAGAGCCGCCAATTCGAATAGCAACCTTGCTCGGCGCAGAAACCATCCACACGACCCCGTACCACCCAGCAGCGAATGGCCTGATCGAGCGCTTCCACCGTCAGCTGAAGGCATCCATCGAACGTTGGCACTGGTGGGTAAGTACTGTGGCGACCATAGACGAACACTATGGACGGCCTAAAGCCGCTAGGAAAAGCATCATAAGGACCTTGTTTCGACCACCAGAAGAGCATATGGGACAGGGTCAAGCAGAGACCCTTTGTCTTGACCCTTTCTTCTGGACCAGAGAGAGACAACGAGAGGACGTCCCGGCTCTACGATCGGCACTTTCCTAATTCACAATATATTTTCGTAATTGTATTCTATAACGACCCTAAATAAAAACGTGTCTTACTAAAACCTTCGTTCCAACAAGCTCAATGTTTAAAAAAATATGACTGCATTTCTTTATGAAACCTGCTTAATAACTAAAAATAAATGTGATAGGACAGCTGTAGCTTGTGAGTTTAAATTTATCCATAATTTATTACAAAAATCTCAAGTATTGACATTCAAGGTTGTACAACGATATTTTTGAATCATTGTACAATGATTTAAAAAAACACTTGATTGACCAAATATAATTTTGGAAGAACTCAAAGAATCTGAAAGGCACAATAATTTAAAAAAAATTCACCCAATTCGAGTCCGGAGAATAACATTATCAACACTGTCTTTGGCTTTCTTCTCGTTTTTAACTTTTTTAGGATCGACGGCAAAACATTTCCAAAAGCGGAGAACTTCATCTGCAGCAGCTGACACCACCATTGTGCTATCTGGACCATCATGGAAAATCATTTCATTTTCATAATTTCAAGGAGGATTTTAAGGTTTTTAAAAACTCAAACTCAACTGAATATTTACTTTAACAGCAGATGTGTGCTGGGAAAATGTGTAGAGTGGATTGGTATCAGTGAAACATTCGTTAACGTCAGATGGCCATATATTTATATTGTTATCATTTCCTCCACTAGCGAGGTAACGTCCATCCAGCGACCCTATTAATCTGCATACTTCTTGAACATGGCCAGAAATGTTCCACATTATCATGATGATGGATCAAACCAGATGGATCATCCACTGTAAAATAACAGAAAATGATACATTCATGAGTAAAATTTCGCTAGCTGACAAATTTGTTATTAATTGACACTGATTTTAAAATTACCTGGAACAAACATTATGATTCCAAGAAAGAGCACCAATACGGGCATTATGAGCAGCTTTCTCGTGTGCTCAACATCCCACAGCTAAAACAATGCAATAGTAGTTTCAGTTAGAAAATATAATCAATTTAACATCATACTCGTTACAAACATTTTTTTAAAAAACTGCATTATAAAAACAGTTTGATTTTGTGTAACTAATGCAAAAATCCACACCTGCAATTTCCAAGTGCTAGTGCCAACAGCCACGTACCACCCACCCTATAAGGGAGGAAAATCCATGGGAGGAAGAGACTCAACATCCCGCACAGGGATTCAGCATTAAAAAGCTGTCTGAGAGAATCATCCGCCCCCGCTCGATGGAAGAAGGTTACGTCTCAACAAGATATCCAGATCCCGCACTGCAGAAGACACTGGATTTCACACCCAACAATCCAACGTCTACCAGGGCGTTCTACAACGTCTACCAACGTCATCCCACGCTCTGAACTACCGATAGGTAGTCATCCACAGCAACTGTATGGAGAACAAGCACCGCAACAATCCAGTCTAAAGGAAATTTATAACCTCCCAGACAAACGGACAGTGGCGCTTCCATTCCGAGGTGAACAACGTCCACCAAGCTACAGAGACCAAGCTCAATACGAAGGGTTATATAACCTAACTCCGCAGAGAGCAAGTCAACTGAAGGATGCACACAATTTGCAGGCCATATACTCAGATGTCCCGAAATTCAAGGGTGAGAAAGCCAAATTCAGGGAATGGATAAACCTCTTCAATATACAAGGGGACAATCACCAGATTCCTGATCAGCAAAGATGGAGTGTCCTATTCTGGATACTCCAAAATGAAGCAATGAGATGGTGGTTAATCCATCATTCCAAGGTCAACTCGTACAAGGAGGCCATGCAGCAGATGAAAGCAAGATTCAGGGATTTCGAACCTGACTTCGTCATCAAGCAAAAAGTCCACACCATGAGACAAAGGAAAGGCCAAGATAGCTACCTATTCATGGACTCCATGCTGCACAAGTTTGAGCAGCTGGATCAGCAACTGGACTTGAAAACTCAAATGGAACTGATATATTATGCGTTACATCCCGACCTCACTTACAGGTTTCAACTGGAGCATGTGAAGGATTACCATGACATGCAGTGTACCGTATTATACCTGGAGAAGAAACTTCGCCACTCCAGGCAATGGACCGCTGAGACACCAGCGCAAGCCGCGCCAAAAGGATTCAACAAAGAGCCCTCAAAGTTTTAAGAAAAGAACACTGAGGGATCTAGAAATCCAAACTATAGAGGCAAAAGGCCTTATGAAACCAGCAAAGAGAACTCAACCAATAAGGAAGAGAGATCAATTAACCCATCTAACACGGGTCAGGCTGGACGTCAGAACAACTACCGTGGGAAGTCAACATATAAGAATAACCACGGAAGCGATCCAGAGGGTCCTAAGAACACGAATAAGAAGAGATGTCCCGTATGCAGTACGCCTAATGTGAACATCCACACGTGTCCAAAAGGATGTGGAAACAAGACGAAGAAGGTCAACATGATCAGATTGTCACATGCCAACCCACAACAGGACCCACTATCGCCAAATAGACCGCTGGACCCAGGAGAGTCCTTAATTAATGTGAAGGTGGAAATCCACACCATCACAATCCCAGCACTACTAGACACAGGAGCGTCTATGTGCGTGGGTGGTGGACCAGTCTTCGAAACCATCCAGAAAATAGGTCTGCCGATGACACACACCTGTCAGCTGATACAGCTGGCAGACCAAACTCCCGTGGCAACGGAGGTTTACATGGTTGACTTCCCAATAAAAGTACAGGGACGCATTATAAATACAGGCATCACCCTTATACCATCGTATAAGGGACCGCTAATACTACTGGGGACCAACTTCCTACAGGAGGCCTCAGTAGTCATCAGCTACGGAACCATGACCTGGGGTTTCGAAGATATGGCATTACCAGAGGATCAGGTTAGGGCATCAATAGGCCCTTCGATGGCAACATTTCCCATTCCCGTGTCCGCATGAGGGAGAATGAAGGAGCATCTCTATCGATTGCGGAAGTTGACGTCGTCAATCAGATGCTGTACAACATGGCAGACATCTTTGAAGAACCCTCTGGACCTGCACTGGTAGAACCTCAAACAATAGAGATTCAACCAGAAGCAAAACCTGTGGCCATCAAGCTCTTTTCGTTATCTCCAACAAAGAGGGCGATACTGATTGATAAGGTGCAGATGTTGTTGTACAAGGATTACCTAAAGCTAATAAAGTCAGCCTAAGCAGCACCATCGTTGTTGGTAGCAAAGCCAGGATCCACCAGAGAATTTAGGATGTTAACAGACGTCAGGGCCCTCAACAAGGTGACAATACCAAATTCCTATCCTCTTCCGAAGATAGATGATCTCATCTCCCGTGTCACAGGAAAGAAGTTCATGACCTCCATGGATTTGACTAATTGTTATTGGCAGATTCCCATCAGCATGGACTCCCAGAAGTATTTCACAACTGTTACTCCACTGGGGACATTCTGCTACACCAGGATGCCCATGGGGGCCAGAAACTTTGCAGCACATTGCCAACGAGTGGTGGATCAACTTCTGAAGCTTTTACCTGACATCACCGTGGTAGTCTACCAAG
>JAQGAE010004766.1:0-12251 GCA_034696685.1 Julus scandinavius | reverse complement strand
GAGCGTCCACTTCCTGTTTTAGCAGACGAATTCGTGTGAGCTTCGCTCCGCTTTCGTCAGGTGGGCAACGGGCTCAACGGTCAATCATCGCCCAGGACGGACAGAAACCTGATGTCTACATCGGGCCTTAATGTTCCAATCTGTTGGTGAACGTTACACGGCCCGACTGATAACAGTTTCATGATGGTGCTGAATTTACTCTCTATAACCCAAAACAAAGACGTAGTCCTATGAAAAAAAGATATTATGTACATGTACACACTACAGTAGATAAAATGCAGTAAAATGCGTGTATTGGTCAATTATCAAATGGGCGGCTTTTTATCACGCATTTAAGTTTCAGATCAGGCATGCAAGACAGATTTTTGCTTTTTTCTGAAGATTTAGTCTGAGAGTAGTAATAGCCTAACCATCCAAAACATTTTAAAAGATAGCAGTCTTATTACATCTTGAAGAGTGGAAGAAATTATTAAAAATTGATGATATATATAAGAGACCTTGCCTACATGCTCATGTTATTCATTCTTAAGAGTCATTTATCGACAAGAATCCAAATTGGGACTAAAATTTAAGCGACCCACTGAAAAAATGATAAATGTCCTAAATATGGGTATACGTGGAGAAAGCCATGTATGGACATCCAGTATATGTCCCTATAACACCATATAAGTTCCCCATTTATGGCCATGGTTTTAAATATAAATGACATATAGGTATGGTCATACAGGTTTTCAAACATATGGCGTTTGTCATACGGTTACGGTATATCAACACATAACTTACAACATATGTGATATTTTCCATACGTTTTTATACACATAGTATACCATTTTCCATATATGGTCTTATTTAATTTTTCCAATAATGTAGAATCAAATTCCCTGTAAACGATTTGCAGCTTAAAGATTTAAAGCAAAACTGTACAAAATGGTTTTTTTGTTTATTTGCAGTGCTTGGTCCAATTAAGGGAGAGGATCTGGGTCGGACCCTTACTCATGAGCATCTCTCAATGGATTTTTCCCTACTGCATGTACCCCCACCTGCTAATCAAGCCCACATGGCAGATTGCCCTTACACTCTTGAAAACGTCGGATGGATCCTTCGACATCCGTAAGTAATAAGTACAATTATGTATTTTTTGATTATGTTATTTATTTGTTAAAAAATGAAACGATAGCCTAGTAGTTGTAGATAGCCCCATTTGTCTTCTGACAATGAAGTATATTTAGACACATTCCATTACTGTGTACGAGTGTTCCATGGCATATTCCTCCGGTAGCCTGCTGGTCGAAATGGTGTGCAAACCGGAACCAAAGTGTTATGGTGGGAGCTGGATGAGTTCTGGGAACTTGCAAAGTACCACGGCAGGCCAGGCGTTGTCTGGTTGGTAATCAGGGGCGATGCGATGTAGCCCAGGGAACTTTCACAGGAAGAGGGAGCCTATGACATGGGAACAACGGAAGAGTGCAACAGCTATCGATACATTGTGGCAGCCACTTTAGTTTTCCCCGAAGTTAGGAAGGCGCATGGTGCATCGCAGTGGTGGGCGCCGACCCCAAACTGGGTGTGGTACCAACAGAATTGACTAGAGTGGGTGGATGATTGCCGAGACTTGGAGCGGTGGTCACGCCGTGCTGAGGAGAGGCGCCGGCATGGTGAAGACTGCCGGGAACGGGGCAGCGAGCGTCGACCGCCAGAGGGCGAGCGTTGTCGAGGGCTATTTCGCTTCGATGGGAGCAGGGAGACCTGCTGGGACAGGGCTGCAACTGCCTGGGTCAAAGCAATTTCAGCGGGAGCAGGAGCTTGCGGTAAGGATAAAGGTGCGGTAGCTGTCCGAATGGCGTGAAATCCTGGGGGTGGTGAGATGCCGATGTCCGGGGAGAGCTTCGTGACAGCACCAGAGGCCTCGAACATGGCGTCAGCAGCTGCAATGCTGTTCCGAATGGCAGTAGGGAGGCGGCTGGCCCACACGGCATGGATGATGGAGTCATCAAGTTCCAGGCCAGCGGCTTTGCTTCGAAGGGCCGAGAAGAACGCGGAGGGTGTTAATTTCCCCATTTCCATGGTAAAGAGCACTTCATTAAGGCGGTCTTCGTCGGTCGGGGTATACCGATCAAGCAGGCGCTGCTTCAAAAAGGAATACGAGATCGAAATACTTGGCCTCAGCAAAAATTTCGAGATGGATTCCAGAACGCTTTCGTCGAGTCCGGAGATGAGGGCGTCCAATTTGGAGTCCTCACGCGTGATGCCAGATATACGGAAACAGGCTTCCAGGCGCACAAACCACAGTTCCACGTTTTCTGGCCAGAAAGGAGGAAAGCAGAACTCGGCGTGGGCGATCTTGAGGGTCTCCGGTAATGGGGAGGCAGTGGTTGAAATGTTAGAAGTGGTCATGTTATGCTAGGTGCGTGGGAGGCGAAGGGGGTTGCAAGAGAAACGGACAACCGAAAAATGGAGCACGAAGAGAAAATAATTGTTCTAGTGTCCCAAAAAGCCAGTTCACAGTTGAAACTTGATGCTGCCGAAGTGAAGGTTATACTCTGAATGTCTGGATCACCAATTTAGAGGTAGTTTGGACCTCCAATAATTCTAGAATAATCAATTGTATGAACTCAGTTAATTTGCTAAATACTGCTTACAAAGGACTATAATAAAGAATAATTTAAAATCGTGAGATATGCAAAAATTACACTGCTTCATGAGAGGTGCGTGTATAGACTTACCATGCACGTGGTAGTGTCTTTAGTGCGTGTAGGAAGACATCTTGACTGGCTGCAGGTCTTTAGAAAAAAGAAGGCAGAGAGGAAAGAAAAAAGGATGGGCATTGGTTCTACATACGGGTCTGGGGTCCCAGCCAATGGGGGCACACCTCATCGTTATTGTCTGGGACCCTACTGCGAAAAGGGGCAGCTACTGCGCACTGCAGGGAAGTCTCCATGTTTAGGGCAAGACCACGTGGTGTGACCACATGGTGGTGAGGCCTATCAAAACCACGTGGAACGAGTGTTGCCAAACACCAATATAAAAACAAAACTGATATTTTCGTTTCAAATTTTATGTGTATTTAATTTATTCCCAAAATTTAAAACCTTAAAACTATACCGAAAAATGTAAATTAATAACATGACTTTCAATAAACCATGCAGTCAACAGCAGTGGAATTTTATTTAAACATAACTAAAATACCAAAACTTGTTTCAAGTAAAAATGTAATTCTTATAACATTCTTGCTGAAATAACTAAAATGACATAAACATGTAACTGGACTCTCTATATAACCAAAATTTCCACCGTTTCTAGATACAGTCACAAAGGAAACTTGGTTCTGAACGATGATGCCGCCCATGAAGCCATCGAGGAAGAAATGCACATTTTCAAAAAGAATGGTGGAAGAACAATAGTGGAGAACACGACCACCGGTCTTAAAAGAAATTTGCCCTTTCTCAAACAGCTAGCAATTCGAACTGGAATCAATGTTATATCAGGAGCTGGTGCGTAAACATTTAGCATATGCACGAAACTGTTTTTACATGAAAAATAAGGCACTTTCAAGAACACAGCATGAAAAAAAAACCAGGGCACATGGGGAATAGTTCCATAACTTAAATAAGTAATTCATAACTTCGGTTTTATATACAATTGTCTTTAATCTCATCAATGTACATGTAAATAAATTTCATTTAAATCAAAGCATTTTTCATAAAGCTTGATTTTTATAGGGTTCTACGTTTTTATGACTCACAGTGTATTTACATGAGAAAAACCATATAAAAAATATTTTTCGGAATACTTTTTAGGTGTGTAAAATATGGGATTCATGAATGGACTTTTTATGCTTTCAGGATTTTACATCGCTAAATCTCAGTCAGCCAATGTGCTCCAGTATACAGTGGAGGAAATTGCAAATATCATTCGGAACGAAATGACTATTGGTACTGAGGGAATAAGATGTGGCGTTATTGGTGAAATTGCCAGCGTCTATCCAATAGAACGTATGTATCCATATTGGCAGCTTAAAATTAAGTAAAATTGAAAATCCATCAGTTTTTGTACTTTGGCCCAACGATTTGGCATACTTAAGATTTCATCAAGTGCTTTGCTTATTAGAAAACGAATTTAGTGCTGATATCATAATTATGACAAAATATCATTCAATCTCTCATCAGTCTCGCTGTTTATCTTTATTTACATTATGTCAATATTAAATCACCACCATTATTTTAAAATGTACAAATATCTATTTTGAGTTTTAAGACACGTACGTTAATATAGTAACGTGCAATCAGTTGAATACATTTTCAATTCTGTACAGTCAACAAATAAATGTAATATTGTAGGGAGCTCATGTCCAATTTCTGGAGAATTCACAAGAAATGTTTTTTTAAAAAACATTACATTCTTTTAAGAAAGGCGTCTTAAGTGGATTTTAAGATTTGGAAAATATTTTGTCATTATTTAACAGCATTTGAGAAGCGTGTAATAGAAGCTTCGGCCAAAGTGCAGCAAGAGTTGGAATGTCCAGTGATTGTGCACCCTCACCGAGTCAAAGAGGCCCCTGGAGAGATAGTGCGAATTTATCAGGAAGCTGGAGGCAAGGCTGGCAAGCTGGTCATGTCCCATCTTGATAGTAAGTTGCCTTATTTTATATAAAACCAGTAAAAACCATAGACCCCATAAACTATATTGTACTTCTGCTTTTAGGAACCTTGTTCAGTTTGGAGGATATGTGTGAGTTTGGGCGTTTGGGAACCTTTTTAGAGTTCGATATGTGTGGCATCGAATGCTCCCACTACCAACTCAACGAGACGACTGACATGCCCAGTGATGCCCAAAGAATCAAGCTTCTGAAAGGGCTTGTCGAAGATGGACTTGAGGACAAGATTGTTCTTGCCCATGATATATACGCTAAACACAGACTGGTAAGTCAAGGCATGATTATCAGTTCTTTGCAAAACATGTAACACCTCATAAAATGTACATCTTTGTGATTTTTTTATTTTCAGGCAAAATTCGGTGGTCATGGCTACTCCCACATTCTGACTTCAATGGTACCAAAGATGTTGAATCGTGGAATGTCCCAACAGACTGTGGACAAATTCTTAACCCATAATCCCCGCAAATGGCTTACCAGTTAACTCGATTTGGTGCAAATTTTTAATAACACATGGTAATGAAAATTAGTAATAGAAAACAGTAAATAAATATAGAGTTATAAAGAGTTTTAATTTGGAATGTGATTTCTTAAGAATTTTTCAAGTGCTCAAATTTTTCAGCACCTTGGATTCTTTTGACCAGATTTGTGCAACCTGGACTATTCAGTGGCAGACTTAGGGGAAAAGGCGCAGGGGGCAAGGCACCGTTCAGGGCACACAGAAAATGTGCATTTCTCAGCAATAAAAACTGAATTTTTAGTGCAGAATATTGTTTACTTCTTCAAATAACAACTGCCCTTTTAGTTCAGAAAACTAACATTTTGGATTTTTCGAGCTTTAAAACTGCACTTCTAGTGCAGAAAATTTTGCCCTTTTGCTGCTAAAATTTTTTGATTTTTCGAGCTTTAAAACTGCACTTAATTCTAGTGCATAAAATTTTGCACTTTTGCTGCTGAAAATTTAGATTTTTCGAGCTTTAAAACCGCACTTCTAGTGCAGAAAATTTTGCACTTTTGCTGCTGAAATTTTGGATTTTTCGAGCTTTAAAACCGCACTTTAGTGTAGAAATCTAGCGACTTTGCTGCTGAAAAAATCGTATTTTTTGGGCATAGAAACTGTACTTTTAGTGCAGAAAAATTTCATGTGTATTGTACAAAAATTGTGCCGTTTATGCAAAAAAATAAATAAATAAAAACTATGCAATTTTGTTTCAGTAAAGGAAAGAATGACAAATGTCAAAAATAAACTCGTGGAGTACATTCTGGATATATTAGAACATCCATAATTTTTCCCATGAGTTGTTTTTTTAAAGTTTTCATACTTTAAAATAAATCTTTTTGTAAGTTGTGAAGAATAATATACAGTGAAACCTGTATATTCGTCCCAATATATTCAAACAATTTTTACAAAATATTTAAATACCATTTTATTAATGTGTTGCCTTTACCGAATCTGATAAATTATAAATATAAATTTAATCTGAAGTTTGCCTTAACTCAGGAGCAACGATTCAATTTGTTCCTATCCCAACGATTCAACTTGACTAATTTTGATCTTTTCCTATGAAGGCATGCATATTTTGTTGAACTAAAGTAATATTTGTATGTCAATTAGATATGAACAATTTTTTTATGAAAAAATGTGATTGAATCTGTGGCATGCATAGAGGTTCCACTATAATCATGACCACATGATTCTGGCCACCTTGTGCACCCATGTGCTGCTTTCTGTTTTATCAAAAAATCAACAAAATAACGAAAATTGTATATATACTTTCGATAAAATTCTTATGATAACTGATCTTACTGTTCTGGGTGACGCCTTACGCAATATAAGACACCCCTTTTATTGGGTTGTTAGACACATGAACATCCCCCGGAACCACAGAACATTAAATAGTTATATGCTGAACTATAACAGGATCAACAGTTGTTTCTTAGACAAATGTTTTCCGTACCGTGCCTTTGCGAGGTGGAATGATCTCCCTCTGACCGTTCGTAAGAGCCTGTTCGAGTGCACTGAACACGGCTGTATGCTCACTTGTAGGCACTGGAAAAGATTGCTGAATCGACATGTATTGAACATGATTTAGCATTTAGCGCGGGATTGACACCTTAGACTGACTTGTCTTGTTTTTTTTGTTTTTTCAGTTTTAGAGATGTTTTATCATTATATCAGATCTTTACGACAGCCATAGTGTTTTTATAGGTTTATTCTGTATCTTTTTTAACAAGTGTGTGGTCTCTCACTTTGGATGATTCCTATGGGGTAATATTGTGATTATGAGTTTTGATGATTTGAGTGTTGATTGAATTTGTTGTGTGGGAGAAGTTATGTACTCTATGAGTGTCCAATAAATAAATAAATAAATAAAAATAGTCACAATGCAGACGTTCCCAGACCTATTCGTCCCATTGGGGATTATCAAAGATATTAAGGGAATTATCAAGCATATGATGTGACCTATATTCATTATCAACGGATAGGATGACCACATTGGTCAGTTGGATGTATTAAATGTCAAATTTTGGAACTGTAAGCTTAGTAAGTAAAGATTTTCCAGGCGCCCTGCATTAGTTTCTTTTGAGCTGGAAACGCAAGGGCGGTTAGGACTGAGGGCCCCCCGTTAAGTCCGCCACTGTCGTCATTAGATGTTTGCCGGACGGGCATGGAGACTGCATCTCTTAACGGTTGGTCGGGCTTCCACAGCGACGGGGGAGTAAGAGAACACGCCATTCGGGCTTCTAAGGGCCTGCTAGCAAGATTGTGGGCCTTGAAACAGCTATGTAGCGCAAACGAGGATGTGGATAGATGCAGTGTAGTAGAAGAATAGTAGTGTAGGGTGATTCCGGCACTATGGTAGCACCTCCTAACGTAGGGTCCGTCTCAAAGGATAGGCTACACTTCAGTTCCTGTTCAGTTCAGCCTTAAGAAGGAAAAAAATGAAAATCACAATGCAGAAAGAATTGATATGGCTTCTGCGCTATATGGCCAACTTTTTCGGAACGTTTCTAGGCCATAAAGCGAGGTATGGATGTATATAATATTACAGCATTATAAGAGTAAGGTTAATTAAACGAAAATCCAGCATTAAAATCACAGGTGTTTGTTTGTTGATTTTTAACATTGGCTTATTTCTGCAACACGTCGGCTAAATACCAATTCTCTGGGATGAGCTTTCATCACCTACCTGGAAATTTTGTCTATGTGGGGTCTTTAACGTGCAACAATCAACACTGGACCTCAGTTTAAACTCTCATCCGAAAGAGCCGCCACTTAGGAACTCCAACCGACCTTGACCGGGGAGCGAACCGCCGCACCTTAGGATCGAGAGGCAAGCACGTAACCCACTCGACCCTGGTGTCTGCTACTTATTGGTTGCTATACATCGTGGTGTGGGAAAGGGTGGTGCAGTGGGTGCTGGTCGCACCAGGTGTCATCCCTAATGGGGTGACAAGCCGTGGTGGGCAGGATAAGTTGTGATTGAGGGAGATGGGATGTGGGGGGTGTGACAAGAAAATGTCTGCAAAGGGCACCACCTGACCTTGCAACCCCACTGGCTATACAGAGCCCCTATCCCCCTTCCCCCATAATTTAAATCTGACAAGTGCATGAGCACTTAACCAGATAGACTCTTAACGCCCACAGACTACGCTCACAGACGGGCTGAGATAGGGCCTAAACAATTCTTATATGCTCGAGAATATCTATTTGATATTATTGAGAAAAAGTTAAATCCAACAATTTTCCCTCTGAACTTATCATCTGAACAGTAGTTTTAAGAAATCTGTTCTAAAACTGATCGTCTCCAGCTAAATTCAAAATGGATAAATTAAACAGAGTCACCGTGGCACAACCAGCTTTGCCTTGGGAGGAACTTCAGAGGATCGAGGCTTACACAATTTTGAAATTCAATGCCTAGCCCAGTCATTTAACCGCAAATAACGTGCCAAGGCCCATGTGTACGTGTTAATTTGATGGGATGTGGGCAGAGGTGTAGCGATTGGTGCAGTCACTGTCCTGCAAGTGCAGATCGTCTTTCAATTGTTCCTCTGTCCAACACTATTCCTGGTAATAACCTGCGATTGTTTCGTTAGGCGATTAGGTCGCCTGTGCCAAAGTACCGTGGATCAATTAACCTGGAGTGGCCTTCAATTGTAACAGTTTACCAATTTTTTCCACTTTACCAATGATATGTTCATGAAAAGTGCAACAATATGCAAAAGGGAATTCGAATTTCATTCTTCAATCAAAACCTGATCGATGTAGCACATCGAGGCCCCTAAAGGAGATCCTAAAGGAACAATATTAAAATTTAACACATTTTCAGACATTTTGTCAGAAATAATTGTCTTATGTACTCGTAATAATGTATCGCAAAATATACTTATGAATCGGTTCCATTTCTGCATTACGAGTATGTATAAACAGGGGATACTTTTAACACAGGGAAATACCTGGGATATTCAGGAAAAAGTGATTTGAAAAAGTAGAGGGTAGTTAATTAACTTAAACGCTTTTACATAACTTTCACTTTTACAAAAACTAGGGAAAAATTGATAAGGTTTTAAAATTCTTATTAAGGTATCCCTAGAAATCAGATTTTAAACTCCACTGACTTTTCCAGTTTTTTAAAAAGAACCCTACCCTCATCACTAGAAATGCAAAACCTGACATCTATTGATTAAACATGAGATAGAGCTGCAGTTTTTTTTTTAAAGAAATAGCAAATATATATTAAGATTTTCAAGAGGAAAAATAACTTTTACATATTTTCAGATTTTTAGAATTCCCAATTTCTATACTAATTGCAGAGAGTTGTCATCTCATGACAAAGATATGTAAGGGCACATAACAATAACATAACAAATAACTAGTTATGTGGAAGTGTTTAAGTTAAATTCCCTCTACTTTTTTTCAAATAAATCACTTTTTCCTGAATTCCAATTTTCGCATGATTTGTTTTTAAAGGTCGAAGCATTTATAAAAATGAAATAGTTCAGATTTTCAAACGTGATGTTTGAAATCTCTATTTTGAGAATTCAAATCCATTTAATGGCTTTAAGAATAGTTTATGAATGAGTTAGTCAAAACTTACAGAGGTTGTAATATGCACTTGTCTTACCTTCTGTTTATTCTAGCAACGGGTAGTTATAAATAAGTGATTACATATAATGAGTAACTGCACAATGGGAAGATATAAACATGAATGAAACCGTCCAGACAAGGACGACGAACTTACACGTGCAATATGAACAATGTTTTGGAATATTTATCTAATACATGCACGTAAATGCTTGCCCTAGATCATTATTTGTTTGTCCAGCAATTATTTAAAGAGCACAGTATATATATGTTAGTCCTAATAATAATGGAAAACGCACCTTTAAAATTATTTTTCCTAATGGAACAGATTAAAACAATGGCCCCTCTAGTGTTCCAAAATTTTAAATAAAGAACACAATATGCAGTCGTAGTTATAAGTCAGTTCTGTTGTAATAGTTTCAAACACATGGTTAAATATCGATATTTTAAACATTATGAGGAATATGAGATTTGTACAAAATCAATATAATCTTGTGGAAATTTTCCAATTTTTTGTTTCTTCAGCACAAGGCTCGGCCATATTGGAAATCTCATTTTAAAGGCAGGTGCTGAATGTAAAAAAGCTATTTATGTACAACTTTTCTGCTTAACTTTATTAAAATGGCCCGTTTAATTCAACACAATTTCTCAAATGAGCTTAAACGAGAGGAAATATGTGCAATATAAATTCAGGGTATAATTTCCATACAGTATTTCTATTCTTCTCTTTTTGATAAAAGCTAATGTTTCAATGCTAACCCCAGATGCAACACAATATAAGGTTAATGGTAGCATTGCCTTTTTATGTTTTATTGTTTAGATATTATGAACTCCCATCACAAGTGATCGTTCGAGGTAATTTAGTAATTAAAAGTGATGAAATTAAAGTAAATGTGCATCTTGTTCCATAGGGGAATTTAATGTTTCAATTCCTCATTGGGCATGACACCAACATATGAATTTCAACGCTTGAATTGTAAATCCTAACAATATCCGTTTACAATTTCATTTCGAATTTCACGAAAATGTTAATTAGTTCGTGCTATCGAACCCTGAACCGGTTATTGTAGAACAGGCTTCATCTCAAACGAAATATTCCTATAATATTAGCTCAATTTCGTAATTATATCTGTTTGTCCTTTAAAAGCATGCTGTAAAATGGGAATACTTTGGGTCAATCATTTATTCAGTAATTTCTTATTCTTTAAATCGCGAACTGGGACAGAAATTGATGATAATATCTGTGCACCTGTTACTCAGAGTAAAAATGATGACATAAGTATTCAGGAAGAGGGATTGATTCTCTTTTGGCCTGGTCAATTTCGGGTGATAATTATTGGACACTTTATCAGAATTCCACAAAAAAAACTGCAGAAAACTGATCTAAAGTAAACCATATTTTATGGTAGATTTTAAGAAAATTGCAGAAATGCAGAATGCGTTAATTTTTGTCATAATCTGAAGCAATTGTGGAGTGGTCAACAAGGGTACCAAGTTCTTTTTTTTCATTTTTTATGAAAATGTGAGCCTCGCTGATTATTTCTAAACATTAATCAAAACACCCAGTAACTTGCAAACTGTCTTACTTTATCAGGCTTATTCAGCTTTATTCGAAACAAAAATGGAATATTTAATCTTAGTGATTCCAATTCCTAAATGATTCCAATTTCATTTTAGCCCTGACCCCCTCCCCCCTCATAGGGTGTCCAGAAAAGTTGTTAGAACATACAAAGGCCCATCCTATAAATTTCCAAGCACCCACCTGGCTACCAATTCCAAGATATTTTTCCAGATTATTCTGATTAACGAAAATGTCCTGACCTCGAAGGGAAATTCCAGCATAAAATTGGTGTTTAACACAAAGTTATGCATAACTCCCGACTTTACACTTTCCCAAGGCTCAAAATTTCAAGTACATCGGGTGACCATTTTCCTTTCACGGACCTTTAAAACTTAATTAAACAGAAAATTAGAACACTGAAAAATATATCATTAGTGGACGTCCATAATGGATTTCCTTCCTCCTCCTCTTGAGGACGTCCTTTTCGAATGAATGGCCCCTAAATTTCATTTGTCATCTTTGAATAATGTGACACTAAAGCATGATATCGTTTTGGTTTAGTCAATTAATCAAACGTCCAGTTGGAATATAATTGTTGCAATTTTGGCAATTAAGCCATCCCACATAAGTTCATAAAGTATGTTTAACTTACGTATAAGGCCTTTTTACAATTTCTCAGTACTTGTTTGCACAGTTATGAAGAAACTGACCGGTAAAACATTAATTTGTTAATAAAATTTTAGCTGGTCAAGGCGCTCCTACCAAGGGCCTTTATACCATGACGTAAGGTATTGACCCAATTTGCCCCACGTGCTTTCTAGAAATGCGTTTTTGATGTGGACAAGCCTGTTTATGGAAAAAGGTTCAGGAAACCATTTTTCGGCAAATTGGTTTGCACTGTTTCTAGTTTCTTGTTTACTAACTTATCAAAAGCAGTTATGTGTGAATAGGGT
>JAQGAE010004765.1:0-12251 GCA_034696685.1 Julus scandinavius | reverse complement strand
ATGTTGTTACCTAAAGCCGGCTCTCCACCAAGTCGTACATGTACGTATATATACAAGTATTTACATATATTTAAAAAATGGCGGCTAAAACAAACCCGGAGGGCAAACTTTTTTGCATATGTTTGTAAAAACGCATTTATACGTACATGTACGTCTTGGTCGAGAGCCGGCTTTAGGCTACAATATTATAAAAAGTTATCGTAAGCCGATTCTCAGCCGTTAGCCGTTACACTTCCGTTTCATCGCTGCTGTTGAACTTGCACGCTAATACTAAGAACAGAGTAGTCCTGTAAATCGTAGATTTATATCTTTCAATTTAATATACTAATATGATTAAAAATCGCTGATCTTTATTTATTTTTGAATTTTAAATTCATAAGCAAAATATCTAATGTAGAAGTTATTCAAAGTCGAATGTAGTTAATTTTTGCTCTACTATAAGGTCTTCGTCCCTCGTAAATCTTAACTTCTGTTTACCACTTATTTGCAATTTCGTCTTTTTTATCCCCAAAGCCCTTCTCTGGTCATTGGCGCTTCCGGTTGACACCTTACCCTTTTGAGTCACTGACCCCCCTACCAATTGTTTAAGTTGTATCGCGGTGAAGGGGTACCCTCTAGGCCCCCACCCCGTGATCATTATCCTCTCCATGGGACAAAGAAAGCCCATTAATTTGTTTGGTGACTTACTATTATTTCCTTCGTACACTTAAACTGGAAGTTGTTTACCACCAACTTGCTTCAGGGGCTTTGCTTTTTTTTCTCATTTTTTGGATATTTTTTTATTTGCTATTAAAAATTAGTTGTATTCTCTGCTCTTTAGAACACGCTTACTGCAATAAATTTTCGTAAAATAGGAACACCATAAAATACGAACGGATTTTCAAATTGACTGAACCGGATTTGAAGGTTAATTAAGAGGATGACGAAATAAAAATGTGAAGTGAAAAAATAAGAAATGCCACATTACACGGTTACCCTAAAAAAGTAAATGTTATCCAAAGATACAATCTAGTCCTTTTTTGTGTTTTTTAAGAATGCCCTTTTCTGGTCCCTTGTTCTGTTTAAAACACCTTATAACTATTGGATAATCAGTTTAAATAAATGTATGTACGCCAAAGAGTCTTGTGTAAAATGTTAAATATGGGGAACCCCAGCGCCATCTTTGTTGCATTCAGGGCAAATACTTGGAACGAAGTATATCGCTGTCAACTGTTTAATATTCACTCAATTATTATGTGGGTAAATTATCATTATTGTTATTTATTTCCCTGTCTAGTCAGCAATACCGCATTTAGTGCTATAAAAAAGTTGTGGGCCAGACTCTGTAAAATGAATGCCATTTAAAATATTTTAATGCGAATTTTGTTCCTAGATCATATATAACTTTGCCGGCAGTTTTATTTCATTCTCAGAATTTGTAATTTTATAAACAAATAAAAAGGAAGGGGGAGAGGAGGGAGTTGAATTAAATGGGAGACTTCGGACAGGCAACTATTTCCAACGTTTTGGAAGTCGTTATTTTTGTTGTTGTCCAAATTCATTTTCTCAAATCTCATGAATGTTGCAAAATTTCCTAGGAATGTGATATCATATGCATTTCTGCTATGGACACTGCTGAATGTTTTTTTTATTATTCGTTGTTTTTCGGCAATGTGATTCCTTTAAAACCCAAGTGATCTTGAACCCCCTTATCCTCACTCATTCCACAACATTTTGCAGCGTACCGGTTGAGCATAACCTCTTAAATATAAAATTGCATGTTTTTATAGCATTTTTTTGCCTGGTTTGAAATTTCGCCTTTAATTGCCAGTAAAAGTAATGGCTTTTTATTCGGATATCTGCATTTTTTAGCCGAAAAAGTCCCTAATGCCCATGTTTTTCGGATGACCCCTCGGCTGACCCCTGTCATGCACATGCATGCTAAAAAGGCTAAAATTTGGACAGTACTTTAGGGGTGCCTGGATAAATGTCATCTTCATTCGTCTTAGTAGCTTGTATTATTATTCGCAAATTGTTACCATCCATCTTAGTTGACATGACAGTACCCATTTGCTATGCTTGTTGTAAGACTTTGTGGAGGGTGGGAAGAAGGAGGTTGAAGGACCCCGGCAAAATGGTCATTGGAGAGGCTTATTTGCATTCGTAATTTGCGTTATAAAAGTGGGGGTCTATTCAAGGGTCAAACCCTATTGAACATCCCTCTTATTTTGCTTTTAATGGTTGCTAATTTCGCGTAGGCTTAATTAAGGTTTATGCGTGCATGCCTGCATCCTCAATCTTTTAATTAAATTCAATGACATTAGGTCTTGAGTTTAAGAAACTCTTCAATTGTATTTCTTCTTTTTATTTCTTTTTGTATTGTGATTAACAAATTGCTGGAACACGATTGCACCATTCTTAAGTGTCATCACATTTTCAAGTTAAAATCACTTGGAACTTGGAACCATGTTTTCAGAATGAACATTTTGGAGCAGATTACAAACTTACAACACAATCTGTTTACATTTTAAACTAGACAAGGGAGAGAACTATATTGCAATGCTGGACATGTGAAGCATTTTCTCGAAGCACGCTGGTGTAATTTTGAGTTTTTGATTTATCGTATGGATTTGCATAAGGTGCTAAATGTCTCTTGTAAGATGCATTTTTGCATGAAGTTGGCTTGGTGGAAAATGCATACATGCAACGTTCGAAAAATTAAACCAACAGGTGAAGATAGTTTGAAATACGTCTACATTTCCGAAAACTACTTTTTTTAACTAACTCGTTTTACTGGTAGCTCTTCTTGAAATTATGGCGAAAAATATGAGCAGCGACATTTGCCCGGGGATCTGTGATGTCTCCAACGAAACTGATATACGGAACGAGGTTTAATAGTTTTTCTAGTGAATTTGCAATACTTATTTTCTGCGTATGGAATTTCAGTTGTGCCATATGGTATGTTGGACCATCGTAACATGCAGAGGGCCCTGCCCCATCTGCAGTATAGAAACCGATATTGTTCAAATATATTAGACAAGAAAAAAAACTCCCCAAAAAACGCATGTTGCGCAATATATTGCTGATGGATGCTGTGTCCTCCAAAAAAAATATAAAAATTGTACTCCCCCACGGGCCCCACCCATGCAGACCTCCCCTCGAGTATGGAAGAAGATTTTGACTTTTATCTGTTTTTTTAATCTAGTTCCGTCCCTCTTGTCCATATCGCAGCAGGCCTCACCATGTCCACACTTATCACACTCCGTGTATCACTTGCCCCAATTCTGTTAGTTTTTATGTGGTAGTTTTGGTACATCTCTGAGGCGCCTTGTCTTTGCTGGAAATCATCCCAATCCTCACTTTCTTTGATGCCCATGGCCCAAGTTGCATTGTCAGTGCAGGTGGGACCTACATAATTTTCGGGTTTTTTATGTATAAATTTTATTTAATTTTAGTATATTTGTCTGTATTTTATGGATGTACATTTGCGGTTAAGCTAACCACAATGTCAAGACAAACCATTGGATATCTGAAATCTGAAACTAATTGTGATACATTTCAACTTCCTCCACCATGAGTCAAAAGCAATGCATTACAATATACATACAAGGAACAAAATGTAACGCACTTTTAGAACACCTTCCATAACCTCACAACGTTCTAAAAAGCTTCATATTTTGAGTTCATGCTGTTCAGATTTGGAAAATATTTCGAATTTTGAACACTTCGATTTGTTATTAGAAATGCGTTTTGTACATGCATTATCAACATGTTCCAAGTTTCCATATGCTTATTTTTAAAAAGTTCTTATTAGATATGTTCAGAACACATATTGTCACTATTTTAAAACACTTTCCATAACTTCACAACGTTCTAAAAAATCCATTTTTTGAGTTCAAAGTCTTCGTTTTGTTATACTAAAGTCATCTAAGTGATACACATTCTTGACTTCACTTAAAATTCAGATATAATATCTTTCCAGAAATGATGTAGAAAATATTTTAGTTTAGAATTTTGTTTGTGTTTGTGTTGGCCAAAGAGTAAAAAAAAACCCCAACAAACTTCTCGCTTACTTCACAAGTCTATCTTAAGTAGTTCCAGAGTTCGAATTAAATCCATTTCCTAGAAATCGCAGTTTGGTTAGTCCTTCTTGCTAAAGACAACATAATTGGATAGTTTGGCAGCGCTTGTTTAGATTTCAGGTCCCGGTTCCTATTTTACATCCCTTTAACGATTGGCTAAACAATGGGTTTTTTAGCTAGATAGGTATTGTTTTTTTTTTTTTTGGTTGTTGTTCCTGTGTGTGGGGGGTGCCCATTTGCTATTTTGCTATTTGCCTTTTTTTTTAAGGTTGTGTTATACCATTTTCACCCGCCCTTGCTTCTGTGCTTTTAGGGTGAATGACCCATCCTACTCGCTGACCTAAATGTCCTGGACCGCTGCCTGCACGAGATTGTGATGTAATAAGTCATCCATAAAGTTTCGGATTTTGAGATTTAAGACCAGGGGAGAAATGAGCTATTGCAGTTTGGGGTGAAAAAATGCAATTTGGGAAATAGTTTGCTCGCCCTGGGTTTAGGTATTCCAGGCGGTAAAACTAATAAAAGAAACTTCCTGTTGCATCCCTTAGGCTTATACAAAACTGCTAACAGATTTTTATTTTTATTAATATTATTATTACTGTTCATTTATCTTTGTTTTTATTTATGATTTAGGGATTTCCGTTGTTTAAGTGAAGATAAAATTGTGATATAATCGCCAATTATTTTTAGATTAGTTAGTGTCTAAAAAACTGAAGACAAATTGTTATAAATCTTGAAAAATGAAATATTATTATGAATGGGAAGTTTTATGAAGTTGGAATCTTTAGGTTTTTTCCCACTTAAGACATAGAACTTCTCATTAAAAATGTGGACTTTTTACCATCTACATAAGAAATTTGCTTAGAAATCACTCAAATCTTTTAAAGTTTGACACAAATAACGTTAGGGTTTTTTTTGGCCACTTTTTCAAACATTTGCTTTTACTTTTCAGCTTTCACTGATTTTAGGTGCGATTAGGTTGTTTCGATTTAAATTTTTTTTTAAATTCAGATTTTCGTTGTTATTGAAAGTACTTTTTTGTTCAAAATTCTCACAATACCGTTGTTATATCGAAATAAAATTGGGGTAACGTGCATTATTGGGATGATAGGTTTGTGAAGTCAGTAGGAGGATGAAAAAACTGATAAAAATGCGGAGGAACATCCGGATGTGTATAAATTTCAAAACACAGATCACTTCTTTATGACTAATGTATTGTGTTTTAGTGTATCGTAACATTCATTCTTCTGAGTGTATTGTTGTCTGTATAAAATTGCTAGGTTTTACATGCTTTTCCAATGTGTCAAATGTAGATTTTAACAGGCAGGGAAGTTTCACTTTGTGTAATGAATAAGCCGAAAAAAAAGGCTCGAGTGAGTGACTGTACGGGGCCAAAAACAACGCATAATACCACTCATTTATAACAAAGTTGCGTAATAGTGTAAGGATACGCGAATTTCCTGTTCCAAATAGCTATTTGCGTTAATGAACGCCATTTTGTTCAGTCCGGTCAGGAATTGCATCATGTAACAATGTGACCGATGATGCTTGACACTGGGAACACTAACTGCATTTTGAGCTTATTTATACTGAAATGTATTGTGATAATTACGGATCACTACAGCATCTGGATCTGATCATGCTTACACATTGTCCAAATCCTGATCCAAACAAGAGAATCCCTTGAAAGCAATTTTCCCTTTAGTTGCACAAAAAGAATCATAGATGGCGCCTAAATGCCATCCGTGGAATCCATGCTGTTAATTTCATTACCATAATTCTTGGTCCGTTAATCGTTCTTGTGGGTAGATTTAACTGTAAATTTTGGATAGAATGACATCCTGTGTGACAAATGTATGGATGGTTCTACGTTGTATAAGTAATATGCATTCCACATTTTATAACTTTCATTGTTTAAGTTGTATTCAATTTGTTCCTTGTGATTTTAAAAATCGTTAGTCACACAATTGATTTAAAGGGTCTTACCGCGACCAGGAATCAGTCATCGTTATAAAATTGCATTCATTCATATTGTGCACCCATGGTAAATAGATGAATCCGACTTGGATGGTGGCCAAAAACTCAATGCAAGAAAATATCACTTTTTTTTAATTTAAAATAAAAATGGAATTCGTCATTTATTGGAGATTAATGCATATCCATCACGTTTTATTTCAAAGCATTTTTGTGGGAATCTCCAATAGATGTTGTATGGTTATCTATGGAACATAATACATGTATGTCAAACGGGTATACCTTTACTGTGTGCAGTACCTACATATGTCCCTATACAATTTTTTCACCTAGGGCTATGTCGGAATTCTAACAATATTTTATTTAAATTTTGTACTTTTATAAAATGGTAACTATTTTAAATTAAAATTAAGAAATTTTGCTAGATTTTAGAGATTAACGGAAATAATAATTTTCAGTAGATTAATTAAAGTGTATTTTTTCTTTAGTTTTTTTAAAAAAAAAAAAAAAAAAAAAAAGGAGAATTACAGGTGCATTGCTTAATTTGGCAAAACTGGCATTTCTAATTGGGCGTCTACATTTCATGCCCAGATTAAGCTTAGACATAGACACATTTCTGAAATATCATTATCGAGACAGGTCTCTGCGTGCTACTAATCGGCCATACTCGTGACAAGCCACATTTGTAACTTGTTTTTTAAAAAAATTGTGATGCATGCCAGAACGTATAGCAAAATGTGTCACGGTCGGCTACCGATGGATATCGAATGTATTTTTTTTCCTTGATTATTCCAAACCCAACCTTCTTTTTCAAGAACTAAAAACTAGTTAATGTGGACTTCCCGCACCTCACGAGTTGCTGCCATCAGGCCATGTGATCGTGATGCTGATTGCTAATCTTCCTTAGTAAACATCACTGACAATGATTGGTATCGACAGTGAGTGTTTATCAATTAGTAAATAATTGTCAATTTGATACACGACGACTCTGACTGTCACGTTCCTCGACTGCTTTTCACTTTGCTACATACTTGTTACATTCGTATAGAGCAAATTGTAACTATATTTGCGTCCTCGTTGAGCAAGCGTTAAAATTTCATATTTGTGTAATATCCCCCCTCCCCCCTAATAAGAAATTATCAAGAGGTGAATATACTGGAAAAGGCTAGTTGATATTCGGTGGGAATTAATAAATATTGAAACAGGTGATCGAAATGTGTGTTACTGGTGAGTTTGCGTCAAGTCAATTCGGATGATTTCATTGTGAGTTGTGTTTCGTCATGTTGAATCATTCGTGACTTAATACTTAGTTATAAACTTGTTACTATTTTGGAAAATATCAAGTGGAAATGACAATTCAGGTGAAAAAGCGTTAGAAAAACTATGACATGAGAAAATTATACATGTACATACATGGGAAATGCCTATGCATTCACATGCACATACCAGAAATTGGAAGTACATACATGGATATGGAAATTTATCTGCCGTATATATGACATGTTTTTCCATAAAAGGTCATATGCCAATGTAAGTTCGTGTATGTTAATAAATGTACGAACTTCAGTACTGCCGTCCTTATGTTCTTATTTGGACACATATCTCAATTTGTGCCCAATTTCTGTTATATCTGTATATGCATTTAGTGTAAATCAATAATTTGAATCAATAGGTAGCCCATACTAATATTACCCATATATGTGGAAAATTATGTGGATATAATATAACCCTATGTAATTTTTTCACCTGGGAAGTTTCAAACAGGAGATTTTGTTGAATTCGGAGACTTCTTTCACGTGAGACTAATAGCTGCAGCCAAAATCAGCGTTTCCGGCTACTGCTACCATCCTCTCATGTGAAGGAGGCTTTTAACCAAAGCGTTAAAAATACATGATTATTTTCTAGTAATCTTGACAACAAGAAAATGCTGAAAATTTAAGAAAAAGTGTAACTTCAAAATCTATTGGGTGGAAAGATTTGTAATATACAATGAAGTAATTCATTTGGTAAAAGCAGCTTTATGGATATTCTTAAAAATAAATGGAGAATTCCCACAGCATTATGTGATGTGGAATTTTCTCAGAAATTATTGATTGCCTGGTGGATTTAGCAAATAGCTTTCCCCCAAACTTGTTATAGTGTAATTTAACACCGCCTGCAATTGACCTAAAAAATATACTTTTTAGGCCTGAAAAATGTTTTAAAGTAGCCAAATACGAGCAATTTGTGCCATCGTCGTGAATTCCGATCCAAAAAGAAGGGATTTTATTGTTTTCATATCAATTGGGTGACCCCCTGTGATTCTCAGCAGGGGGTAATAACTAGGTGGGCCAAACTTAGTGCATCCATTGTTCCCTAGAGGCCCCTCTGGTTGTGGGTTAGGTCTTCTGGCCTCTTCACCTCAGCAAATCTTCATCCGGTGGGTCATTTCCTAACCATCATCATAAATTTGCTATCAATTCTTGTCATTAACTTTAATGGTCCATAATCCATCAATCAATCAATCATTCGTGCGTAAATTCGTATGAAGGCTCTTCTCTCAGTAATGAAAACTACTTTAAATAGGTTTCCTTGTGAGCAACGTGTTATTTGCATGTGCATAATTAAAAATTGTCACCCGATGTTATGGTTTTCCGATTAATCGGGTCAATTCAAGACGGGTATTTCTTTGAAGCAAACCTTAAAACAAATCATTTCTGCATAAATGTTTCGCAAAACAGTTTATTGCCGAATCTATACATGTCTTAGTGACATGTGTTAGTTTATAATGTAAAATAAAACCAACACGTTATAAGCGTGTAACAAATATGTGAACAAATTAAATTCCTACGTAGAGTTAATATCGTTGCCATTGTATTTGATAAAGAATTTTAAATGATTCGTTTCTCTATTTTACATCTCCAGTGACTAGTTTTAGAAACACGTTGTACGTATGTGGAGATAATACTATCCAATATATCGACTATTATTTGAAGAAAAAAAAATAATGCTTAATCGCTGGATTGAAAAAGTAGCTTATTTAATCAATTGACCTTGAATGTTTCCGATTATTTTGTTTTTGAATTTATCCGAACGTGACATTAATAATTGTGTATGTTTTTGCGTGATTAAAACTAATTTATTTTTATTAAGGGTCTCTAAATTATCTAGTGCTTACGTTAACTCTTGGGTTGTAAGTTTGAAGTCGGTTTCAATTTTTTCACCTATAAATTTCGAAAATAAGCTCAGCGGTCGCTAGTTTTCTCGTTGCTTAATTATCCTATACCAAGAACTGATTTTCCCAGCTATAAGGGTTATTTTTAATCCACAATTTGCATGCAAAACACACGTGTGCACGAATGTTGCAGGTTCCATCCATTTAAAAATAGACGTTATAAATATGCACTTAAATTTATAGTTTTCGTTTTGCAATATAGCATTTCATTATTAAATAATTACAATGTGTGGAGTTTTATTTAGTTATAAATAAATGCGTGTTCAGGAGCATCCCATTTTTCAATGTTGCTTTTTTCTGAAGTGAAAAACAATTTTTTTTTATGTATTTCGATGCTTTTATACCAGGGCTACTCAATCTATCTTTATTATTATTATTATTATTATTATTATCATCATTATAAAATTTGCTTTGATTGCACATTGTGACAGATCCACTTGTCTTTTCGGAAATGAAGTATTTACAGGGGATTAAAAAAAATAATGGGAACATTTGTTACAACCACACAACAAGCCTTCAATGTAGCCTCCATCCTTCTTGGAATGTATACTCCTATTTGAATAATTTCTATGTAGGACCCTTTATTCAGTTCTTTCGCAAATGTATCGCACACTAATACACTATACTACAGCGTGTAAACAAACTGAAGAAGAAAATTCAAAGTTGCCAAATGAAGTTTTTTCAATATAGCCATCAAGCACATTTTAGTCCTAAATGTTTTATGCCATTCACTATTGTACATATTCTCATGAAAATGATTAAATACAATGCTAAAACTAGTCCACACCAACGTAAGCGCGGAGCAAAAGCAAAGTTTTCGAAAACATGTTTTCGATAAAATTTCACTTACCAAGTTTTCGTCCCAAAGTTTTACCAAATCATCCGATAGAAAAAAAAACCGAATGTTTGCACTTTATGGCATTTGTACCAAGAAATGTACTTAGTGGCCATTTGCTAATTGGACAAAACGTTATTAATGGAAAAACCCATTTCTGAAATGACACTTCAACATTTTTGAAGACGTTGCCAATGCGCATTACTTTACAAAATTCAAATTTTTTGACGTCAGTCAGGGAGAGAGGACAATCATATTCATGAAAAACATCATTCCTGAAATGTCAAAACCTGTCATTTTTGTGACAAATACCACATGGGGGCCCCTACCAAGCCCCCATTGGCTTGGTAGGAACGTCATCATTTCAAAACTTGCTTCGTTTTTCCTGCTTTTTTGGGTTTTAACCCTCTACTTTAGGAAGCATGCCCCTAAAAGTATGTTTTCATGTTTCGTGTTTCCGTGTTTTATGCTTTTGCTCCGTGCTTTCATTGGTGTGGACCCGATTCTAAGATGCTGAATGCTGATATTTTATTTTATTGTATTTCGGGAGCATATATACACTACTGCAGTTGCAGGAATGTTTGTTTATCTTCTTCGGTGGTTTTTAATATTTATTTCTGACCGTGTGCAAGAATGGCATTTTTGTATGATTTGTTGCTGAGATTCCCTTTTTATGTTATTTTGATTCAAAGCAGGATGGAGGCTTATCATTTTATATCATCGTCCTCAGGTGGCCAGAATGCTTACTGCTTAAATCCATCGCTTTGTTACATGTGAAATGATGCTGCGGGAGACTGCTAGAAACTTGAGCAGATACTCCCTCGAAAATTCAAATTTGGAGATTTGTAAGTCAGTGGTAATTATTTAATCGTATAAGTTACTGTTGGGTTGGTCAAGTCTATGTCGTGTTTTACATTTCAAATTTTTAAACAACGAGAGGGTGGGCTTTACCACATGTAGTACAAACAGGTTTTGGTCAGTTCTCTTCATTGCTTTCTTTTTGAAAGACAGGATTTAATCGTCGATTACGCTAACTCGAGTTTTACGCAAATAACACAATTTCAAACATGTTGAAACATGTCAAAAATGCTAATGTTTCCCCAAAATGAAATATTCCGAAAAACAAAATATGATAATGGCTAAAAAAAAAAGGTGATTAGGTCGTCCTCAACTGCTGCATCTCTTAAATCACGATTGTCCTAAAAAAATGTCACATTTTATCAGTGTTCGTATAATTTCGCTATAAACCACTCTTTCGAAATGTCACACAAACTATATAAAAGCGCATTATTATTCAGTAGGCCCAGTATACAGACTACAGAGTCTGCAAATATAGCAGGCAATGAATGCTATGCTGAATTTGTTATTTATTTTTGCAATGGTGACACATTAAACGATGATAATACCAGTGATTCACTCCGGTCACAAACACCCGTGACTGGGGTAATTAAACAGGTACACTATGGCCACTCTCAATGTGTGCCATATTGTTTTAATTCAATCATCTTATTTGCATTACTGTATTACTCATCACGTGTGGTATTACCTAATGACATTGTTTGTTAAAAAATGAATCAAATTCTAAATGTGATGACTCGTGAGGGGGGTATTTTTATGCTTTTGAATTGAATTGACAACATTGTTTAAGGTTGGAAACCAGTTAACTATTAAATAAAGGGCAAAATGTCCTATTGTAATGTTGTAAGGCGTCGTAAAATGATTGCAATGGCTGCATTTTCGATATTTAATTATCAATAGGTAAGGTATAACTGACATTTTGGTTTTTTACAAGAACCTTGCATAGCACGACTGCATGACAGAAAAGCTCACTGACTAGATACAGTCGAACCTGCCTATCTCGAATTCCATGGGAAGGATTAAAATTTCGAGATTAGCAGGTTGAAATGTCTATTGTATAGAATTTTTTCCATTATATTGATTATGTATACATATTAAAAGAAAAAATACCTTTACGAACGACATTTTTTTATTAATTTCAAGGAATACGTAATCACCTGTGCAAACACGTGTTTCCAGTACATACGTATTATACGTACATACTAGTTGGACAAACAGAATTTTTATGTGTACTATCTATTGAAGGAACACCGATTTTTGAAATTGAGGCTTGTTTGAAATTCGAGAAATAGAGGTTTTGGAAGAACAT
>JAQGAE010004764.1:0-12253 GCA_034696685.1 Julus scandinavius | reverse complement strand
ATAATAAGTTGATATGGTTACCAACTGATCCCATTTAACTTATGTCTGAGGCACATAAATACAAGACACATAAATAAGACAAATAACAATAAAAAATTTAAAAAAAAATAATATACATATTTTTGGAATTAAGTACAATTTTATTTGTATTTATAGTTTTTGAAATTAACATATAAGTTAATGATATTTAAAATTATTTATCAATAGATGGAAAACTTTAGAATGATGGACCTGGGATCTTCTGAAGATGGCATCTGGAATGAAATTTACAGCATTAATTTAGCAAATGAAGTTGCGAATGTCTCAACAGAAGTGATGAAGGTGGTGATTGACGGAATAGGTCAATGAAATGCTAAAATTTGGGAAGAAAATTCTAGATGGCAAATCTATGGGCTACAGTTTGATGTTGACTACAATAGTTTTTATTTAATTTGATATGCTATTTAGTTTTCTTCAATAATAGTAATATTAAATAACTAAAGATTATCCTTTACTAGATTCTGAAGTAGCTGTTGGGAATGAGGTAACCATTTAATCTGGAAACATGGTTACTGAAGGTTGTTTATATTCATTTTAGTGTAATTTGTTAAAAGTGAATAAATAATGATTTAATCTAATTTAAATTTTTATAAATATTTAGGTCTTCTGCAAAGTATTGATCAATTAGGCGATTTAACTAATGCAGAAACACTTGAATCACAAGGGGAGAATGCTAATGTCAACATTCTAAATTTTACTTGGATACATGATTACACTGCTAAATCAATTTTGTCAAATTCAAATTCAAATGCAGATTTAGCTACCTTAAGTGATGTTGTTGACGATGATGATGATTGTGGTGAAAGTACCTGTAGAACATGTAACAATTAATGGCACATCTTGGGCCCCAACCAATGAGGATCAAAAAACTATTAACAACATTGTATCTGACATTACATGGTGTGGAAAAAATAATGTTGATAAAGCTGACATGGCCAAAACAATAAGATTTAAAAAAATAGCAGCATTAAAAAGGCGTGCAGAAATTTTATCCAGAGATAAACAGAACATTAAAAAAGAAAAATATAATCCTCAACAAAGTTCTTTACTACAACCTAGTACTTCAAAAGCATGACTGCCATCAGAGGCTAGTATAGTTTTATCTGCAACCAATGATTCACTTTTTACTGAATTACAAAATTTGGCAGATGAATTTGTACTTGAGCAAAATTGTAACAGGCGTGAAATAGAATTTCAAGAATTGATGGCTGACATTGACAAGATGTGTCAAGAAATTACACAGAGAGGAGGAGGAGGTAATACCATGGATGATGATGCTGATGATGATGACAATAACAACGACACCGAAGTCATATCACAACAACCAGGAACATCTGGGGGCAATCTTGAAAATGTATATGCATGTAATATTGTTTTTATTTGGAATTTTGAAATGTGATCTAGAAATAAACATATATTTAAGCATTTTAGAAATTCAAGCCTGAAGAGCATTTCACACTGCGAGCAGGGCCTGAAAGATGGAGTCACAAATTTTAAACAGGGACAAAATCCTACCACATATCATTTAATAATTTAAGAGATGTTACACCCCAGAATTACTATGAGGATGTTAGCCACATCATTGCTGCCATCATTGCAAGAATCGCTCTAAATATGCAGCCAAATGACCGAATTGCCTTTTTCATGATTAGCAGAAATTGGAAAAGAGCAGTTAATATGCCGTATATGTGTGTAGATGAACTCACTGGAAAACACGTCCTACAAGGGTTTATGAAAACGGACTAAAGTAATGGCGATACCGGTTTAGTGGATGAAGGTGTAGAATTAAACATAATTCGCACAGTTATGCCCATGCCTGGTTCTGGATGGCCTCCCAATGGAAGCTGCCAACTTAGAATATTAGTTGAAATGACTGACTGGCTTAGTGCAAAACTGTGTGCAAATTGATAGAAGCATTTTTATTATAGGTGTTGATCACATGGACCAGCATGCCTGTAAAAAACGCAACAATTATTGCTACAATGCCGAATGCAAACCGCCAGCTGATACCATTTTGGTTAAATGTAATGACTGCAACCGCTACTTCAAGGAAGAAGCATGTCTTCAAAGTCATTTAAACAACAATGTTTGTGTTAAAGTACAGAGATGTGCAAAGTGCTATTCTTACAAATATGCTGATGCCATACATCATTGAGGTGAACACAAATGTTGCTATTGTCAAGATACGGTGGTATCCAAACATCTGTGCTTCATGCAAAAACCCGAGATAGTTGATGGCCGGATCAAAAAGCGTAAACGTGATGATGATCATGATTCTGACCAAAATGTATTCAAAAGGCGCAAACTTCCAAAAGAAATCCTTTATCCTGATGTCTATTATTTTGATGTGGAAGCTATGCAAGAAACTCAGGTAAACGTAGAAAATCTTATGGTTGTTCAAGATGAGTCAGGGAACCATAGGCTTCAGAAAGTTTTAAAAATAATTCTAGATCCAGCGCCCGTGATAAATTTTGTGATTGGGTGTTCAAAGAATGTTGTGGGGACAGTGCTTCTAAAAAGCCTATTATTATTGTAGCCCATTACATGAAGGGGTATGATGGCTTTTTTGTGTTAGAGTATCTCTACCAGTGTAACATTTTGCCCAAAGTTATCATGACAGGTAGTAAGATAATGACTATGGTTATTGCTCAAATGCATATCACATTCATTGACTAATTTAACTTTCTGGCTATGACACTTTTAAAATTTCCTCAAACTTTTGAACTAAAACAATTGAAAAAAGGATACTTTCCACATTTTTTTTAATACTGAGGAAAATCAAGATTACATAGGGCCAATGCCCGACATTACTTATTATGGCCTTACTCAATGTCAACTCAAGATCGTGGAAAACTATTTGCATGGCATTCAAATCAGGTAGCAACAACAGCCGTATTCAATATGCGACATAAAATTGAAACATACTGCATATCAGATATAAACATTTTGAGAGAAGGCTGTGAAAAGTTTAAAACAATGTGCAAAGGACTTCAAATTGGATCCCTTCTTTGAGTGTGTCACCTTGGCATCCTATTGTCAACTTGTGTACCATGTACATTACATGCCTGAAAAAGGATTGCTATAATTCCAGAAGGCAATTATTGCGGCCGGTCAAAGCAGAGCGCCAAAGCAATACGATGGTTTTAGGGGATTAATTTAAAATTTAATGATGACAACAAAACACAGCATGCGCTGAATGGTGGTGAAATTCAGGTATGATACGGTTAAAAATTTATTGTGAATGAGCCTAACAATTTCCATTCAAGTTACTTATAATATTGTTTGTACTTTAGTTTCTTGGCAGATACTACTCTTACGATTATCATCATTAAACAAAAACCATATACGAATTTCAAGGGTGTTATTTTCACATTTGTCGAAAATGCTTTCCCCTATTGTACAATGGAAGAGGCTTATGCCCAAATGCTTGATAGAATTGCAGCACTCAGAGAGGCAGTTTAACATGTGATTAAGATATGGGAGTGTGAATATGATCATATGCTTAAAACAGATGACGAACTATGCAAATTTGCAGCTGAAATAACTGTAGTAGAAAGATTAGATCCCCGAGATGCTTTTTTGGTGGTCATACAAATGCTTCAAAGCTGCATTATGTATCCAAAGAAAATGAATGAATCGAATATTACGATTATGTAAGTCTGTATCCTACAGTCAACAAGTATGGAAAATATCCCTTGGGGCACCCTAAAATTATCTCGCCATTACACTCTTACACAAGAGGTCAATACTATGGCTTTTGGAAATGTAAAATTTTAGCTCCTCAAAATCTGTACCACCCTGTTTTGGCTTACCTTAGTAACAACCGTTTATTATTCCCCTTATGTCGCACATGTGCTGACAACCATCAAGATGATCAATCCAAACATAATGTAGATGAGCGAGCCATTACTAGTACATGGATAACCCCTGAAATTGATTTAGCTCTCTTAAAGAATTATGAAATTCTAAAAACATACGAAGCATGGCATTTTTTGAGTACCTCAGAATATGGAACAGCTCAACTACACCAGACAACAAGGGTCTATTTACCGGATATGTTGATGGCTTACTAAAAATTTAGCAGGAAGCAAGTGAATGGCCATCTGATGTAACTACCCTCAGGAAAAGTTGGACTTTATTAAAAGATATCATCAAGAGAAAGGCAAGTTTAAAACTGTATCTAAAAAATTAATAATAATAATAATGTTTTGCTTACTAGTAGAAGAAGAATATCACAGGAATTTTATTGGACATTGATAAAGTCAAGAAAAATCCAGGGCTCAGAACTGTCTCCAAGTTAATGCTAAACAGGTAAAAAATAAAGTTTATGCAAGTAAATTAATAACAAGAAGAAGAGACTTGACAAGTACTTTTAATGTTCCTAATTGATTGTATTAATACAATTGTAGCTTATGGGAAAAGTTTGGACAGCGTGAGAATTTACCAACTACAGAGTACGTGAACAAAGTGGACAGGTTCATTGAACTTCTCATCTTCCCTAAAATGGAAGTCAGGGATGTGTACCAAGTAAATAAAGACATGATGATGGTCACCCATAAATTTTTGCGATAATTTTATTGTTTCAACATGTCGAACTAACCTTGTCATAGCTGCATTTACAACTGGTTTAGCTAGGTTAAGGTTATACAAATTGCTAGAGAACTTTGAATGTGATATGTTTTACATGGACACTGATAGTGTCATCTTCAGGCAGCCAAAGGATGCAGACCCTTTGCATGAACTACTTGGCAAAATTCAGGTAACCTCACTAATGAGTTAGGTAAAGATGTTTACATTAAGGAGTTTATATCTGGAGGACCTAAAAATTATGCTTATAGATGTTCAGATGGTAGTGAAGTTTGGAAAGTATGCGGACTTTCTCAAACATTCAAAATGCAACAAGTAATGGGTTTTAATGTTATTAAATCCATGGTCACAGCTGCAGTAGGTGCACCTGAAAAGCTTGTTTTTAAAGACAGTGATATTGTGAGGAATAAGTATACTGAAGCTTTAAAAACTAGGCCATCTCATAAAACGTATGGGTTCCATTTTGAAAAAGGGGTTGTTGCGTGTGATAAAGATATGACGGTTTATCCATATGGTTTTGTACGGTGATTGGTAACAATTAATGAAATATTTCTTTGAATAAACTATTTTTATTTTTCAATATAATGCATAGCTTTTATTGTTTATATGGATATAACCATGAGTACATCGATAGGAGAAGGTCAATTTAAATTCGGGTATTTCACACCATCACAACCTGTGGCATTTGGTGGTGTACAACATACTTTCCAAGAAATAAAATAATTGTGGCTGGAATTGATGATCAATGGCAGGCGGATTTGGTAGACATGTCTGTATATTCTAAATACAATGATGGGGTGAGATACATTTTAACCATTATTGACGTATTTTTTAAGTTTGCATGGCGGTACCACTTATCAGTAAGAAAGGTTTGGACCTTATTAAAGCAGTTTCAATGGTTCTAAAAGATGTCCGGCAGCCTATTAAATTTAATTCAGATAAGGGTATTGAATTTGAAAACAAAGCATTCCAAAGTTTTTTAAGTAAAAGAAAAATTTACTTGTTCTCCATAAGTGATAAATAGGCTGCAGTTGTAGAACGATTTAATCGAACATTGAAAACAAAAATATGGAGATATTTTACATTCAAAAATACATATAAATACATTGATGTGCTGCAAGACTTTTTAGATGCATACAATATCAGCAAACATCATCATGCCAATGAAAATTTAGTGTATAAAAACTATTTGGCAAATGTAAAAGGCCTATGCCTAAATTCAAAAGTAATGTTGGTGATTCTGTGAGAATAAGCAAAAAAAAAGTGTTTGACATAGGATACCTACCTAATTGGACTGAAGAAATTTTTACAATTGTTTCAAAAATTTCATGCACTTCACTGGTTTATAGAATAATAGATTATCAGAATATGCCAATTGAAGGAACATTTATGAAGAAGAATTGCAGAAAATACCAACCCTTGCAATTGATACCACATATGTAGTAGAAACTGTTTTAAATCATAAAAAATATCATGGTCAAAAGTATGTACTAGTAAAATGGCGTGGATACCCATCAAGTATAAATTCCTGTGTTCTAGCTAAAGACATCATTCAGTTGTAAGCAGTGAAGTAATTAACATCATGAGCTATAATATCACTTTGTCGTCTAATGTTGGTTTGGAAATTTTCAAGAACACTCCATCAGACTATATTACAACGCTTGCTCAGCTTCTTCAGTTAGATGGTCAATGGGTTGTTAGCCTTTCTGAAATTCATATGCCTTGTACATAGTTCAATGTCACCAACAGCAACAATGTCTTGCATGTTGCTAACCAGAAAGATTCTTTAAAAGTCTTAAAAAATGAAATACGAGCTTGTAAATTAGATCCAGGTTACTATGGTACTCCACAGGAACTCACACAAACCTTAACAAAGTGCATCAAGACAAAAAGAGCGCTGGACATAACAATGAATTACAAAACAATTTTAAATCATGTGTTTGTGAAATCAAAAGACAAAAGATCAAGATTATGTTTCTTGAATGATGAATATAATGTGGAGCCCACATTAGGATTTACAAGAACAAATGTGATGCTACCAGAATTTGCTAAACAACAAGCTACAGATCAAGCCATGGCCATATATCCCCCAGATATGACGGGAGGTGTAAACAGCATATATATCTACTCAGCTGTGGATCGAATAGCTGAAAGACACGTATATAACATTTTTAAAACCCTTACTATATACCAGTCACCAGACAAGGTATTAACACCATCGAAATAAAACTTCGCAACGATTTTGGTGTGCCATTAATATTTGAGACTGGTAAAGTCCTGGTTAAGCTTCATTTCAAGCATGTTGGTGACTGAGTGAGGTCATGGCTCCAACCTATGATTACTCACAGTATTATCTGAATCAAGCTGGTTATTGAAATGGCTCTGTATTTCAAGGACAACTATTTCACAGAGGATTAACACTTAGGTGGATTTTTGCAAGTCTATTTCGATCTGCAGCACCCATGCTCAAACGAGGAGCTAAAGTTGTGGGGCGTGCCTTGCTTAGAACAGGTCTACATGTAGTCTCTGACGCACTTGCAGGTGCTAACTTTTAAAGTTTCAGCACGTCAGCAGACAGGTCACAATCTTGCCAGCCAAGCAGTCGATCATCTGAAAGCTCAAATAGGCTCTGGACCATTAATTTTTAAGCACAAACTACCCTATCCAGTACATTCATTGCGGTTACATAAGGCAAAAAAAGCAAAAACCTCATCCAAAAGGAAGTCGAAAAGAAAAGGCACTACCAAGAAATCAAAAAAGCATAAGCATTTTCAAGACATATTTGATTACTAATGTGCAGCTGTATACATCCAGATTCAAGTGCATGTGCAGCCACTCAACTGGATTTATTTGATGTACCACCCACCATAGACCAGACCGAAGAATAGATGTGGATAACCCATAAACGCTTTACCCCACACTGTAAATGTAGTAATCTTGGCAGAATTTCAAAATCTAATGCAAATGGATATGTGCTGCAGTGTTTAATTTGACTTTGGTAAGTAAACATGGATATTCGTGAACTAACAAAGATCATGCTTGGTGACAGGTGTACTAAGGTACAATTTCAAGGTGTATATCCAGTAGACTATTTTTTAAATGTAGTTCCAAAATATCCTTCTGCGTTCATCATTAATACAGCAAGCCATGACCATCCTGGAAAGCATTAGGTAGCACTATACATAACATTAAATGGTCACTGTGAATTTTTTTATTTATATGGACATACACCTTTATATTATCATAGTGCATGGATGGATTGGATAAAGAATTACTGCTACTCGTGGAAATATAACAGGCGCATTATACAATCTGATTTATCTGTGACATTGCCTGTTTTTCTTTATCACCATTGCTATGGAATTAGTTTTAAAAATATATTCAATGATTGTACTCGAAAAGTAAATCACTTAATGATGTTATTGCCGAAGTAGACTTAGAATCACACATTTTAAAGGATATGGTCATTATTTATCATTAATGAATGGTGTCGGGCTTTAGTTTCTAGTATTGTATGACTTGAAATAACTGACAAACACTTGTAATAAAATATGATTTGCTTTAATAAAACATTCAATTGTACTGCAATTGTAAGTGGTACAGGCATCCCCATGATGATAGATTGACCCATCTTTTCAATTTGATCCCCAGGCAAAATTGATGTATCAGATGACTGTGGATCTTTTACTTCCACTATAATAGGTGTCGGCTTAACTAACTGGTTTTGGAATGTTAGCTGGCATTGCAAAACTTGGGTGTACCTGTTCAATTTTTCATTTTCACTAAGTTTTTTGTTCTCTAATATATCAGACATCTCTGCATCAAGTTCATCTATCGAATAGCGTGTGAGGGATTTTTCAGATGTGCTGAAGGATTAAATATTGGCACCATATTGACACGACTGTTGTTACTGCTGGCACTACTAGGCACAAGCATCATTTTCCGTACGTGTGTCATTATTAAACGAGATAGCCTACAATGCCTGAAATCACTGGTGCTAGGACAGATAACAGAGGTCCGATAAACCCACCAGTTTGCATCATGATCTTCCGTTGTGTTTTTAATACTAACTTCATGTTAGCCATCTGGCATATCTGCTTCTTGTATCTGTCCAGCTTCTTAATTTTACCCTTTGTTGTCGGTACATTACCTTTCAGCAAGTTGTAGCAACACTCTGATAGACCTTTAACAACTGAGTCATCTGTATTTTGAAGATTTTTTCTTTTCTTTGAAGTGGTTTTGGATTTCATAAGCTTCTTCAATAAAGGAGCACTCTTATCAGGTACTTGGAATACATCCTGCTCAGTCAAAAATGCTGCTCTAAATTCTTTAGTAAAGTTTACTCTTAATTAATGCAATATGAAAGTGGAATTATTGCTCCTTGATATTAGAACAAAGCCAAAATCAACTGAAACAAGTAACACTGCATACATTGCAATGATACTTAAAATAACTAATTTTCTTTCTACCATGTGCATGTGACAAAGGTACTTTAACGAGTAATGGATCCGTTGTGCTTAGGGATGTAGACATGGCACTTTTTACCTTTCAACACCCCTGTCCGCATCCGCAACTGTTCTGGTGTTCTTTGCTTCAAATCAATTAATAAATAGCTATGAGGCTCAAGTGTAGCATCATGGTATGCTGCAACTAAGCATTTTGGATTTTCAGGGTATAATTGGCGGCCTAAGGCTATAATTTGTGAAGGATCTCTTGTATTTTTAAACAAAACCATATAATGAGCATTTAAACGTATAGTTCGGCTTCCTTTTCCTTGTTGGAAAATATTTTGTAAGATATAAATTGTTTTGAGAAGGATCAAACATTCCAGCAATATCCTTAGGCCAAACCAGGTATAAATTCTACCTTAGGAATAATTATTTTAGACATTTTCTCATATGCATTTTGATATACCCCATAACACCAAACAATGCGCATGGGCAGTTGTGAAATTGTTTCCTTGTTTTGTTTCAAAAGGTTTTGAACAAAGAAAGTCTTACCATATTGTGTAGCTCCACAGACCATTGAAGTAAAGGGATGTTGCAAGCGTGAATCAAATTTAAATGCCATATCGATGCGTAGTTGTTGATCTACAGACAACTAATTTTTAAATGTGATGATAACTAAGGAATTTCAATTTATATAAATAAATAAAATAAAAAAATCTGTAAATAATAATAATAAAAACATGTCTGTGGTTAATACATTTATTTTTACCATATACATAATACAAATTTTAAAAAAACATTCATTATTAATATGTCAATAAAAAATATATATATATATATTTAAGTACATACTTAAAAGTGCAATAGAAGTGTAATAAAGGCTAATCATTTAACTTTATTTTAGCTGGCATTGCCTAAAACATATTAATGCATGCTAAAATCTCAACAGGACATTTTGCATCTATTTCCTTTTGAGAAACATGTTCATGCATATATTTAACTTCTAAAGGATTTGGTGGAGGATCCATTATCACATGCCATATCAATCCACTGCTGCAACATCATAGATGAATCATAATGTGGAATGCATTAGTTAACACTGTCCCCATAATTAAACTTTTAGGCCTGGCACTACAGCAAAAATTATGATTGCGTTGAGAGCACCGATCATGCTGGCAGCCATAGCACAATTGTTTCATTGAATCTTCTCTTTAAGGTCAGCATTAATGTAATCAATGAAAGATTAAATAGTCTTTCAAGATGTTGTCCACGAAAAACATCATTATCCAGTTTTTCCAAGTCAATGTTCTTTTCTTCTTCTTCTTCTTCTTGTTCCTCTATCTCAGAAGCTTCTTCTTGGCTACTTATTTCTAGTCTTCTTCTGAATAAACTGTGTTATATTTTTAGTGGCTGAGTACTTCTAATTCTTGTAATATTAGTTGGTGTTTTTGCTTCTGTAGAGCATGAAATACAAAATTAGCTACTGTGACATTTCATTCTGCAGTTCCTCAATAGCTTTATCCATGCATGGAATCAGTTCCTTCAATCGCTCATATTGCATGAGAGACATATTCATCCCTTTAATTGTAAACTCTAAGTTGTGAGTTATTGTATTAAATTTATAGTCCCTAAATTTTAAGTAGATGCGATCTTTGAAGTAACCTGCTGGCAGGTATTGCTCACCTTGCAACTGGAACATAACTGGATCCAAAACATGTGTTTTTAGCATCATCATTGGCAATATCCAGCTTCAGTTGTTTGGCTGGCACAGCACCAATCTCGCCAGCTTTGCATTTTTCGGTATGCTGCTCTAAATCTGAATTCAATTGCGATGGTGTTGGTAATAAAAGAACTAACTCCATTTAAAAAAAATAAATTGAACGAAAGCCTGAAAACTGCTAGATTTATCAAGCTTGTATCTATGGTTTGCACTGCTCATTGTTTTCCTTTTTATTCTTTTTACTGTAAAATCTACCCCTTAAGTTGTTGTTATTGGTGCCTTATGTTTATGGTTCTTTTTATGCCAAACCCCTTACCTAGGATTGGATGTCACAGCTGTGACATCACATATGCACTTTATTTCAATACTCCCAAAAACTTTGAATTATTATTATTATTTTCATTCCAACCTTTGCCCATGCCACTACTGCCCAAAACACATTAAAGACCTGCCGAACAAACAAAAAATATATGTATATACATTTTCTAATGCCCCCTTTCCCAGACATACAGTGATTTAAAAAAGAAAAGAAAAATAAATATAAACACTATTATTATGGTCCCTTTTTGCAGACAGACATGCAGTGCCCTAAAGACGAAATAGAAAAATAAACAAAAAATAAAATAAAACTTTTATTAGACTAATTCCCTATTCCATACATGTACCTGAAACAATAAAACTAAAAATAAAAAAAATAAAAGAAAGTGCCCATAAAATTTTAAAAAATCCTACCAAAAAAAAATATATATATTTTGTAATGCCCCCCTTCCCCAGACATACAGTGAAATAAAAAATAAAATAAAAAAATAAATAAAAACACTATTACTATGATCCCCTTTTCCAGACATTTACTTTCTAAAATAACTTAATTTTGGTGACCCCATTCCTATACAAAGATCCCCCTTAAAAAAAAAAATAAAAAAAAAATTTTTTATTCATAATAATTAGGAGACTTTTTTGCCCCTAATAAAAGTGGGGGGGAAAACACCCCTACTGCACCACCCACTTACACAGTCTGGGTGTTTCCTACTACTGTCATAGGTCCACCATTTACTTCAGATGGCTTGGTGATTTCAACCTTGACAGGAATAGGCTTAGCAAGCTGATTTTGAAATGTCATCCTTTGTTGCAGCACTTGCAAGTATAAATTTAGCTTTTGATTTTTGGTAAGATTGTCATTTTCCAATATTTGTAGCATATCAGCGACGTGTATTCTCCACAGCATTATGCATTGACATTGGTGTAGCAGCTATACTGCTGCTTGGCACTAAAAGCATTTTACGTACGTGCATCATTGACAAGAGACAGATGTGACAATTTTCCTGATATGATTGGTGCAAGAACATTTAGTAATAGCCCCCTCACTGAAAACTCAAAATGTATATTTATGCACATCAACGTGTAATTTTCGATAAAATACACAGCAATTTGTGTTAAATTTTATCAATATTTTATTCTG
>JAQGAE010004763.1:0-12254 GCA_034696685.1 Julus scandinavius | reverse complement strand
GTTGTTGCCAGAAATAAAATAGAAAATGCAAAGTTATATTAGTTTAAGTATTTTTTGTTAATTACACATACATGCAGACATATTATAACAATAAAGGAATATTAAAAATACTTACTATTAATTTGTAAAACATATTTTTGTAAATGTGGGGCATCTCACCCGGTTTTACTCTATATAAAATAGGTAATCCCAAACTAAATTATAGTTGAAATAATGAGGTTATTTGAGGCTAGCTTCTGAGAAGAACTACACTGCATGCAGTGTAGTGGTTTAGGAGTTGGACGTATTTCCTTGTAGAAGGGCCCGCACTGGAAGAAAGAACTGGTCAGCAGCATGAGCAGAAGTCTGCTTGCTCATTTTGGTGTGTCCAAGGAAAAGGGCCAATGAGGGTTGACCTCGCTGTCATCAGGCAGCCGTGCACAGGAGTTGTCATCCCTGTAGGTGGCTACTTTTTACACTTTCAAATTTTAAATTATTGGCAATGTCCCTTTCCTACCCACGCTCCCCTACTGTTTTTGACTCAATTTATTGGTTTATTTAAGAAAAACATAGTAACGATTAGTTTAGTAAAAAAAAAAGCAGGGTGATATGGGGAATACAGTAGAACCTGTGTAAATAAATAACCTATCTAAAAGCATAAAATGTGTCGGTCCCAGCTTGGGAAACTTGGGACCCGTGTAAAAATGAATAAAACCTCCCTAGAGTAATAATAAATAATTTTTATTGGCCCCCAATGACTTTATTAAGTATGACATTATGTGGTGTAAATAATTAAGACGAGAGTATTATTCTTTTAAAAATAGTTAGAAAAACTTATTTATTACAGAAACGCTGTACCGCGCATATTACAATGGTGATACAAAATCATTTTTTTTGTACTTTGAAGTCGAGCGTTATAATGATTGTAAATTCACACATATATAAACAGTCGTGACAGATTTTTGTTAAAAACGGGCATGTCACGGTGCCGTTGGCAGAACTGTAGTGGAACGCAAACATGTAAACGATGAATTCTGGAAAAGTTGGCCGTTATAGCGAGAGATATTAATTTAGCAGAAACATTTTTTTTAAAAAAAAACTCCAGTTGAAATCGAGTTTTACGAAAATAGTAAAACTCAAAATTTTCAATAGTTAACCTTTTAACAAAAAAATGTATTAACAAGTACGGCGAGAACACAATAAGTTATTTTGATTTAACATATTCTTGTCATATTTATTAATTTTTTTTTAATTAAAAAAATAAACTTTTAATTGGAGCAATACTTCAAATTAACACGTCGATATATAATACAAATATTTATTTAAAAGTTATTGCCGGATTAAGTTTTTTATGTTAACATTTCGGAACGTTGCCGAACCACGATTCCTTCATTGGAAAATTTAGTAATAAAAACCGATAACGCAATAACTGCAAATAAAATTAATTAAATAAACGCGAGCCGTTACGAGATGAAAGCTTCGAGCGTATTGGTCCTCGTCAGTCAAATCCATTTCACGTACATTTTTTTATTTTCCGAGCAAGTTGAAACTCGCGAACCTAGAGTCCTCTATTTTTCTAGACTCTGCGGAGGCGTCAAAAGCCCGTACAGCGTTAAGGGACTTAAGTTGCCGCGAGACATCTGATCCTGCCTCTCTTGAGCTTTTTCCTGAAAAACAAGAAACAAGTTAGACGAGTCTTGACAGCAAAATACCAATTTGGATTCCCGACCGACGTACCAGAAGTTCGAGATCTACGACGTGAGTCTGTATGTCGTGCGAATCGTCTTTCGCCACCTGAGGAAACTCCCTTAGAGGAATTGTGCCGGATTCCCGAAGGGTCATCGCGAATGGAACCATCCACGACAAGCAGCTCTCTGCATCTTCGAACTTTAATCCTGAAAGTGGAAATTACGATTAGTACTCGGAACACGTGACGGCTCGAAGAATGGAAACCCGTCGTGTATTTACCAGATATGCTGGAAAAAACCGAAGGTGATGTCATGTGAAACATAGCCGATGCAGTGAGGACACGATTGGAATACTGTAGACTTCCCACGTCCAAAATACAAAGATCTAACAACTGCGGGCAAAAAAAAAAAAAAATTACAAACTCGTAAAGATTTCGAGATTTACCATCGGGGGAATACAAAGAGAACTACACTCACCCTAGCTATTTGTACGAAGTTGTATCCGGAATAGTTTGGATACACGAAATTTTCCTTCGACTGTTCGATGTTTTTGATGTTGGACGCTTGCATGAAGGTGTTGAGCCAACTGTGCGCGGTTACGGGCGTAATGAACCACTTCAAAGCCTTAAAAAAAGTGTTAAATTAATTCCAGAGCCTGTTGTTTCGAATTTTTGTTTCTCGGGGACGGAAACATACCTTGAGAATGATCCTTTCCTGAGTTATGATTTCGCTCGGCGTACACGCGCCGTCAGTTACGAAAGCGAAATCTGTGAGCTTTGGTGGATAAATTTCCTGATGAAAAACAAAAACAAATTTGTGACATCCTCGTAGTGCTTAGAATGCCTTTTAGACTTAAACGTTAACTACCAAGATTTATTTCACTTCAAACTTTTGTAATTTTTTTTTCTTTTTCAGGATGTCCTTACCTCTGTTTTGGCAGCAGTAAATATGGCAGCGACGCCGATGAGTTGAAGATGGGTCTTTGGAATGTCAGATGTGGAGGCGAGGTAACGATCGACCATATCCACGGCTAAGTAAAATGTGGCCCTGTGCAAGTTGTAAGCTTCCGAAACCTCCAATAACCAGTCTAATAATATGGAGCGCATACGAGGTTGTATCGTCGGATGCCTTTCTAGCGTCAAAGGGTCTTTGGGGTATTTTTCTTCCCTTTCCAGCATCTTCTCCCAAACGTCGTTAGGATCGGCCCAGTTGAAATCTGGGAAGGGATGCCGAGACTGAGGGGTCGGTGAGGGCATGCATGTTAGTTGGCTGTTTCTGAAAAAAAAAGTGGAAAAAGTTAGGACCGGGGAGTAACGTCCTTAATGAAAGTAAGCATTGCAAAAACTTACTTTATGTTTAATCTGCTTGCCAAATGTAAGAAGTTGAGTGGACTCTGGGTTTCTCCGCTTGCGTATGGACTACTCGAGCATGGACTATTAGACTGAAAAGGAAAAACAATGTTTAATGTCATGTTTCGTAGTGATGCATAGCAACCGCAGAACATGTGACAACCTCACGGTGCACAATTATCGCAACCCCACCATGTGTTATATAGAAACGGCATAATTTATCAGAACGGCATGATGCATTATCGCAACCACACAACCACACGGTGCACTATCACAAACCGCACAACGTATCACAACTGCACGGTTCATTATCGCAAACCACATCATGTATTTAGCAACCGCACAACGTATCACAACTGCATCATTCATCATCCATTACCGGAACCGCACGATGCATTATCGCAAACCGCACCAAGTATGTAGCAATCGCACAACGTATCGCAACCGCACAGTGCACTATTGCAACCGCATGATGCATTATCGCAACCCGCACCATGTACTTAGCAACCGCACAACGTATCACAGCTGCATGATGCATTGTTGCAACCGCACAAAGTATCGCAACCCGCACCATGTATTTAGCAACCGCATAATGTATCAAAACCACATAACATAACCCAACCTCACGGTGCACTACCACAACCGCATCCCAACTGCCTGATGCATTATCGCAACCGCACAACGTATCACAACTGCATCGTGCATTGTTTCAACCGCATGGTGCACTATCGCAACTGCATCATTCATCATCCATTACCGGAACCGCATAGTGCACTATCGCAACCGCACCATGTATTTAGCAACCGCATAACGTATCAAAACCACATGATACACTATCACAACTGCATGGTGCACTATCGCACCCGCACAATATAGTATCGTAATTCCCCCTTGCCGAACCAAATGTTTAACTATAATATTGTCTCGCATTTTGAATTAAGACTAAACTTTAGTTTATCCAATATCTTTCTTAACCAATTTAATAACCAAACTGAAATTTAATTTACGATTACCATAAATCCATAATCCCAATACTAAGATCCATAATTTATGATTTGATACCAACAAGGAATATTTTTAGTAAGTTTACAAATTTGTTGTTTTAATTTTGTATGAACACTTAATTTATATGAAGACGTTTTCAAAAACTTCAGTCAAAAAATAAGTTTTTAAAATGCCAATTTTTTATTTTTTTTTAGATTAGTAACCGGATGAAAAGGGGTTGTTGCCACCGGGGTTTTTGGCGGGATTGAACCCTTCGTCCCACTCTTCTACCCCTTGAACCCTAATTTAACGACAATGAAATAATTTTTGAACTCACACTGCTAGTTGTACACAAAGTTTGACGTTTCCTAGTTTCATTTTCATCCGAACTTTGATCCTGAAACAAATGAATCATTAAGATTTGTAGCAAAAACAAAACTGTGTACAAGTGTTGGAGTGAAACGATTTCTTACCTCTGGACTTAATTCTCCAATTTTTCTTTTTCTGTTTAATATATTGGGTAGTAAACAAGCACTTTCCCGGCCCTGGATTCTCTGACTAAGATATTTATGTAATAAACTTTATAGCAAACATTAAACAAAAATCCAAAATTGTAAAAATCAAACACGAAACGAAAGTTTTAATTACCTTTTTCTCGACATTGTCCAAATCTTTGCTCCTTAATTTATTGATGCTGGAAAGTAAAATAAATAATTAATGAATCTTAGAGATTAATATTTTCCACATATCACCCCATAAAATTAGGGGTTATATTTTTTTTAAGAGGGTGGGAGTTAGGGCAGATGAACTTTTTTCCTTGTTCACTGAACTCGAAACAAAAGCTGGTTAAGTCCGGTTTTTTTACAGAATTCTCTTACGGATTTCGTTAACTATACTCACAGTAATAGATGCTGATTTATATACACTATTTTCGCTAAATATTAAATTAAAAATCGCCCAAATTTATCCACCCGCCAAATTAAGACCACCCCGGTGGTCCACCGATTGGAAACAAAAGAAAAAGTTGACTTTTTCGGGGTCGTTGAAAACACGTGTTGTAACTAATTTTAACGAGATTGTTTCTACTAGTTATACAGTTGATATATAATCTATTTTCACCTTATTTACGATTGATAATCCTCGGACATAAACTCGGACCTGAAACTGACCCCTCCGCTCATTGAACCGCCAGATAGCCAACTAAGCACTATTTGGGCGCCAAGCAAACATAATCGCCACCGCTAGTTTTGCGGGAGTTTAAAACCAGAGTTGAAATTTCGTTCACTGTCTACTAGATCTATTTCTCAGAATACGGTTTCAGGGTTTTAATTAACGAATTTTGAACTTACTTTGATCGAAGACTGGATTTCGGCGAACGAATCGTAACTTTTATTTTCCACTTTTTTCCAGGTCCCGGCTTCCCGCAAGTTTTTTAGCCGCCAAAACGATGAGCGGAACTGTCGCTAATCAACCGTGAGATATCCACACACGATAAACATGGTAAATACCACAAATTTTTTCACTTAAAACAACCGAAAAATAAGAAAAACAACGCTAGGCTTTTACACTTTCCCAAAACACGAGTCTGTTGATTAAAACTTGGATTCCTTGGCCAACATAGGCCGTACAGCTGATGGCGTCTTTCTACCACGCGCATGCGCAGTCGGGCCCTTCCATTTTCTTAGCCAATCAGAAACGAGCTCGCGACACGACTGACCAATGGCGACGCACGTCAACACACGCACGTGCACGGGGTGTACAGGGTGCGACGAAAAATTCGTTGGAGTATATAAGCCGGATTTTTTGATTTTGTGGTTACATAACTTGGGTTTTGTTGACCGGTGAAGATCGGAACTCGGATTTTGTTACGTGATAATCGTAGTTGATAGTCTTAACTTTAATATGCAGCGAAAAAATCGCGTATTTTAAGGTTTGTAGCCTCGGATAGTTTGGACAAATGGCCCTTTTTATACTTTTTAACCCTAAAAATATATGTTGGCCTATTACTGATAATAAGTAAAATTCCACGTGGTTTAGTTGTTCAAAGTTCAGAGGTCGACTCGAACAATGGAGGCTGCATTGTCACTACTTTAAGCCTGGTGAGTGTGCTTTACAAGTTTTGGCTGGTTTGTCCAGTCCCTAGATGGGAGAAAAATTAACAGTTTAAAAATAGGGGCATTTAGGGTGGTTGGACTGGAGGTAGAACAATAGGGTCCAATGACGTCAGGCTAATCAGCATTCTGTTACTAATCCTTTGGGACCTTGATAAGCCTAATCTTTTTTGTATGTAGTGCCAAAAATCTGGGTTAAAATGTGGTTAAATTGACATGGGGTAAGGGGAGACAGTTATATTATTAGTTAGTTCCAGTGTGAATATTGGCTCGATTTTAAAAATTACAACATATTTTTTGTCTAAAAATGATAAATATGAATTATTATAATTTTTTTGGCATAATTTTGTATAATTCATGAAGTGTCTCACTTTACCTCAGGTGTGGAGTAAAGTTAGACATTCCACACATTTTTTTCAAGGGCTAAAATTTTTTAATAGTTTTGATAGAATTCGCACCACAAATTTTTTATCAACAGCCACTTAATTAAACAACAAATCCTTAGAATTTTAGACAAATAAGACAATTATTAAATTTTTAGTAAAAAGTGTCTCGATACCCCCCTATATTGAAAAATTATTAAAAATACTCATTATTTAAGAATTGATGTTTTTGTTGCTGAAATAGTAGTCAAATTTACTAAATTTAACTAATTTGGTAATAACTAGTAGTTAGTTGTACAGACAAATCAATTTTAAACTTATTTTCAAGATTATTTGATCCTTAAATGGTTAGATTTTAAGATTTAAGGAATTCTAGTTTACACTTTGGGACCTAAATGACAATCCCATTATCTGATAAGGTAAAGGTCCTTGTGAAATTACGAAAGCTCTACCATATGTCAGTTAGTGTTCTGAAATTGTTAACAATTTTAACAAAATTAAACAAATTATAGTTGACTGTCGTAAGACACTATAATTTGATTAAGTTGCAATATTTTCATATTTTATATAATTAATAATAATTAAACTTTGCTCAAAGCCGGCGTTATCTCCTATATTACGGCATGGAATGATGGAACAGGACCTAAGTTCTATTTTGTTAGTTTTCGGATATCCGAGATAATGATTAATATTCGATAGCGCACATTAACCAGTTTGAATCGCATTTTGTAAATAATATTTTGGATCGAAACATTTATAGACTGCTGATTCGTCATCTTTTTTAAAATATTTAAGCGAATAATAATCATTTAAGTGCTTGAGTTTATTAGAAATAATTTAAGAAATAATACAAAACAAATAACAGAAATACAAAATGAATGTTCGCTACAACTTCTTCATTTGCCTTTCTTTGAATTTTGACATTTTCTTTGTTGGAGCAGGATTGTCTTTGTAATCTTTGATGACCATCTCGGGAGTCCTTTCAACAATTACACCAGAAAATGCCTGTAAAAACATTAAATTATCAGAATTTTATTCGCAAACAGGAAGTAGAAACCTGTTAAGAAGTGAATTTTAAAAGACCGGAGTTTTCAAACTTCTTAAACGGTGAAAGTTTAGTAAAAGTGGCAAAAAAAGCTTTCTTGTTTCAATGTTATCGCTAGTGGACACGAATGGGGAAACGATCTGAGAGTAACTAGTTACTCTCAAATGGAAACTCATCTTTAATTTTGAGTGTTTTGAGAGTGAAAGCGAGGGATTATATTTAACGAAATGCTCGCAGTGTACTCGCAATAGCTCAATCTGCTAAAAACTACTCTCAAATAAGAAAACCATCTTTTGAGTAACGCGGGAAATTATTTAACGGGTTCTACCGAACTGTTGTACGAACCGTATTTTTTGTTTGATCCAAAAATCTCGGCACTGCATTCGTCTGATCAATACTAGATTCGATGTGATCGCTATTCGATGAAGTTTCAATATTCGAGGGTTCGGAGGATTTTTTCCGAGACGAGCTCGACTTTAAGATCGATTTCAGCGGCTTTGTGTCAGGTTTGGCGTCGAGATTGACGTAGAAATGCTCGTAAATATCGCTCGGATACTGGATATAAGGTTTTGATGTTGTCGCTGCAGGCTCCTGAATGAAAAAAAAAAGGAAATATTTACAGAGGTCCCAACTTGGTATTAAACATTACGGGTTTGGGCATGAAATATTTTGACTGAAATCTTGTTTTTGTTTTTTTTAATAACAGTTGGGAGTAACAACGATAGCGATGCCAATATTCGGACCTTAGTAATTACGTGCGAGGTGTGTCTGGGTGGACATTTCGTCTCTGTGAACCTGACTTTGACGGTAGGTACATCCGATGTTGATTTGGGGACGGTTTCCGGGTCCGTTTCGTTCCATATTACGGATTCTCGTATCTGGGTTTGTTCGATAGATTCATCGTCCGATGAATCGGTCCAAGATTCGTCGGTGATTTCTTCGCTGCTCGATAAATCGGATTCCTCGACTGCGGGCCTTAAATCAGAATAGATAAACTTTAAGTTTCTTCAAAAAATGTGTAAAATTATCATAAAAATAACTAAAATTTAGAAATTTGAATATTTTTTGAGAGGCTCTTTTGATATATTTATCAGTTAAAAATACACTTTTGGGTGTTTTTGCTCCTTCGCTAGATTCGTAAAATTTTGATCGGATTTTTTGGAGGCGAGAAACCACATACTCGTTAATTTCATCTGTCCCTTCTTCGCTCATTTCGAGCCTCCGCCAATAATCTTCCTCGGTTTCCCCTTCCTTCCCCAGGGAAGATTCCTCGGAGTTTTTGTTCTGATGGTACTTCTTTACATTCAGTTGATGTTTTTCTGCAAAAAAAAAAAACCAAACAAACATATTTTACCGAGACTCTGAGGAAATATTTGAACTGCGCTTAGTAGTGCCGGGTGTTCGCGGGTATTTTACCTCTCCAGGCCTTCTCTTCGGCTTCGTTAAACTCTTCTACGATGTCGAGTAGGTCGCCACCGATTTCCCCTCGTACTTTTTCGGTGGATGTTATCCACTGTTCGTACTGTCTGCGCTCTTTTTCAAACTCAGCGAGCGTGTTGTCGCATTCTGCAAAAAAATGTCAAAAGTTATGACTTGACAAGGTTTTTCCTTTTAATGATTCCCCGCTTAAATTTTAAAACTCCGGTCCCTTGATAAACTTCTACTTTAATGCAGTCTTACGTGAGATTCGCCTCGTTACGATCTCGGCGGCTTGTTTGGCGGACCTTTCCGCGAACCAGTTGTCCCCGAGAAGTACCATGATTTCGTTGGTGTGTATCAACTTGCCGGGCATGAAGGCCACCGAACCAAACGGTACCTAAATCGGAGAGATAATGGGTATGTAAGTGTAAAGGCGCTGGGGATGGGTCTTAGGTAATACCGGGGTGGTTTGTAAATGTACGTGACTAACCATGACATCGTGTTCGACCGTGTCGGCTAGTGTTTCCAATCTGCCCTTGAGGTGTTCATAATCCTCTCGAAACTTTGTCCTGGAAACAGAAAATAATATGTTGACTTTCATGACTATTTTAGTACTTTTCATAAAATGTGGATACTCTAGGAGTTTTTTTTTTAATTTCTGAAAAAGTGTTCAATAAATCCTACTCGAAACTGGACAGGTCATACCTGTTGAATATTGCGATAATACGAGGTTGGCAGATGCTTTTAAACTTCTTAAATAATAAGAAAAAAAAACGAACGAAATCCAGATGAAAATTACGGAAACTCTAGTTTGGGCCAGTCTCAAACTACTCTCATCTGGTTTCGGACACGAGTAATCTTCATATTTCCAAGGATATTGTGACGAATAATAAAGTCGTTGCATTTAGGAATCACATAATTCACCCGTTTTAACCAAAAGCGATTTTAAGTTTTTCCTCCCGAGAAGAAATTTTGATTCGAATTAGGTAAAACACAAAACTGGCATCGCGATAAAAATTGCCGTGATTTTGAAAATCAGACTGGCAGTGCTATCTTAAGTCACGTCTCCACCAATACGTACATTGTATGTACATACACGTTTTTTGAAACATGTGAAAAGGACGTCATTTTAAGGAATAAATGACTGGACTTTTTAAAGAAAAAATCGCGTCTACTTTATGGAATGAAGGACGTAATTTTATGTAATAAATGACGTATATAGCCACCTCCGTTTTATATAGTGTCTCGGGCTAGTTTATCGGAGGCTCGTTAATTATACCTTCCATGATAACTAGAAAATATTTGAAATGTTCACCAAACAGCAGATGTGCCGTGACAGTTTTGGCTGTGTGCCACACGTGGAAAAAGGTGGAAAAACACATTTTTGAGCTCAAAACATGGTCGATTTGAAATGAACTTTCACTTGCAATGAACATTTGTTAAAGCTTACCACTTGGAGATGTTGTCCAGACATATCCTATATCCCTGAAATTACAAGAATGACATAGAATAAGTTACGTGATGGCTTAAAGCAATTTAAGTCTCCAATCCAAGGCTTATAGCATCTCAAAATCATGCTTACAAACGCTAATTTTCGCTACAATTAGCTTTTAAAATAGGATGAGGGTGCCCTAGGCGAGGAGGGGATATGGCCTTATGGCGTTAAAGCCCTTTCCATCCAATTTATTTACTATTTAATGTAGTTTTTGATGTAAATTTCTGTGTGCTTACAGTCTTATGACACATGCTTGACAGGTAGTTGACAGCGTTTTTGTTAAATAAGAAATGGTTTTGAGTGGTTTTTACCTTAGATTGTTCTTCTTTTAACTTTGTTAGACCTTGATTTAACTGATTTGTCCTTTTATTCATCGTTAAATCACTCTGTTACAGTGAAAGAGTGAGAGAGAAGTAATTTTTCCGTGTTTTTAAAACCCAGTACACGTTTGACGCCTTTCAAGCGTAAAAATCTGTAATTGTCAAATGAGCTTGGACGTGCCATTCTTCGTGTAGTGTTCCCTGCACGTGCTATGTGTGATTGCACTTTTAAAAGTTGCCGTTACGTGGGTGGAGATGGCGCCACTGAGGCCGTTTAAGTTGGGAAGATAGTGAAGCATATATCAGAAATTCATGAAATTTTAAGTGAAATTTCATAAAATTTAGAAATTCCTTTAGAATTGTTTTAATGTAAGAAAATCAAGGAACCAAACAACAATAATACAACTAAGCATAATTCCAGTCTAATTTTTTATCTTAAATCTGCAAATATACTATTAGAAATTCATTAATTTTAGATGAAATTCCGCGAAATTTTGTGGAGAATTTGATAGCATTTGTTTTAATAAGGAAATCAAGAGGCAAAATAATTAGCAAACCAAACATCATTTCAGTGGCATAAAGAGGGGAAACTTTTGTAGTTTCTGTAACTTTAAAAAAACAGATGCTGTTTATTAGGTGAAATTTCATGAAATACAGAACGAAATTTCTGGAAAATTTGGTTTCATCTGTTTAAAAACAAATAAAGCCAAGGAATTCCAAATAAATATGGTATTTTTAAGGGAAAATGTCTTAAAATTGTCTTAATTTCTAAATAGGGATATTAAGGTGACCCACGTGTATCCAAATGGAGGTCAAAGGTTGAACTATGCGTGTATTGAATACCTTGTATCCAAATGGGGGTCAAAGTTGAATAATCGGCCAGAACCTGGATTCACTTTGACCCGCATTCCTCATAAATCCACTATTGATTCCTCCTGATTCTGCGCATTTCTACCATTATGTTCTCCGGGTCACCCAAATACAGTGGCGACCATATAGCATACACAATGTGGATATTAAGGTGAGTTTCCACGTCAGATTAAATCTCGTATTTCACAAAATTTCCCAAACTTAGCTTTAAACATTTAAAAAAACAAAACCTAAACAAAAGCATCTCGACAGCTGCTCTCAAAATTCGAAAATGGTGCTTTTTCCAAGTGAGAGAAACTCTCGATAGCACTTCTCAATACATAGCACGCGCAAAATGCACGAGCAAGTGCAAAACGAAATATACCGAGGCCTATAGGCACCATTTTATACAGTGCGTACCAAAATTTTATTACTGCTGATATGAAGGGTTTATTGCAACAATGTGATAAGCCGCACATTTCAAATTGTTCAGGAGAGCGATTTTTAGGTTTTAAAAAATTCTATAATTTTAATGGACGATCCAGTTAACAATTTTTTATGTTATCATAATCTTTAAACATAATAGGCACCCCTTCCAACATTCAGAAGTCAATTTAATCCTGAGGAATATT
>JAQGAE010004762.1:0-12256 GCA_034696685.1 Julus scandinavius | reverse complement strand
CCCCCCCCCCCCCCCCCCGAACGCGATCTGATGCCTCGGGCTTGTCGTCATGGGAATCCATACGCATGGGATCTTCCCTTTAGACAGCTGAAGTTTTGGTTCGTCATTTTCAGCTGGAAAATAATGCTGGAATTAGCCTTATTACGGTCCAGCACACCTGAGTGGCGAATGGGCCTTTAGCAAATCGTTTCCGGTGCTATAACGCATGGCCGTGGTGAAAATATAATGAATAAGGTCTATTCGCCACCAGGGGATGCTGAATTGCATGTGTCAGGGAAGGTTATACCTTTATACCTTATATTTGATTTTTAAAATTATTTGATCAGATGTTGGACTGGGACGCATACTATAACACGTTGGCTCAGCAAATATATGTATGCCAACCATTGCCCAATGATTTTTGGTTGCGGTCTGGGTGTAAAATTACTGGTTGCCAGGACACAAAAAAATTAAATTTTAAATCAATGGTGATACTGTTCAGGTGGGCCCATTTGTCGTCGGGCAAGTTGACACCCTAGCCAGTCCGCCACTGGGTACTTAGGTTACTTCTGTATGCTGTTATGCAAGGAATTTTACTTATATATCTCAGTTTCTTTCGTACATTACACAAAAATACACTTCACATGTTCGGTGTATTGAAATAACAACGAATTCTGCAGTGATGTCGCCACAAAAGTGGGTTGTACCCAATTTCAGGAGAAGGCTCCTACGTCAGTAGCAACATCATTGTTAGATTGAATTTCTACTAACCCCATGGCTAACTTTTCTCGTCTGGACCTCAGCATGTCCCAATTCAGAGAGTATAGAATTTGTCAGACTCGCGGAATGTTGGTAATTGCCCTTAACAAATCTGGCTGCCCTATGCTTGACCATCTCAGTATTCTAAAGCTAAGATATGCGAATTTGTTTTGAATACCTTATCGCATTCCAATAATTTACCCATTTTTCTTTTTCAATGTAGCAACAGGGCCTCAGTCAAGGAAGTTACAGTACGTTACCCGTCAACGTTCCTGTGAATCCTTCGTATGGGGCACAAGACGCGTCCAACATGATGCAGCCCTCGCCACAGATGCCACATGCCAGTGTCAGTCCAAGACCAAGTTCTTCAGGTAATTAATGCAACCTCTTGTCAAAAAACCCCAAAAACAATGGAAATGATGACCTACCCAGTAATCGCCCATCACAGTAGTTGACACTAATCTATGTCACCTTTTTTATCTTTTCAGGGAGCATGCTGGACATGAATGGCACAAACGGGTACCCTCAGCAGCCATCACCCTCCATGTCGGACAGCACCTCGCCTGGGATGGTAGCCAAATCCATGACAAAGCAAGGTACGAGTGGCTCCTCAGGGCCTAGGCATAACCTCCGTGTTGTCATCCCAAACTCGCAGAGCAGCACCACCCTCTCGGTAAGTTGGAGACCTCATCTCACTGATATTTGGGGTTGGTAGGACTATGATATAACCAGAATCGAGAACTGCAACATGGCTACTGGTATATATGGTAACTTTGAACAGAAATCAACTAGGCTAGCAATGTGCGAATATTTGAATTTGTGTCTGACAAGGATAACTGTTTAGAAATCATTATATTATAAATATATTTGAACCTTCCTAATCAATAGTTTTTTTTGAGCGAGATTACGTTATTGCTCCAGCACATAGTTCAGACATTTTTTTTAAAAAATAGCATAAGGGAGCATCAGGAAAATGATCCAAAGTATTATATTTTGTAACTTTTTTGTTACTTTAAAACACTGAAAAATATCAAACTCCGGCCCTTGTATTGTGGAATCACATTGGATTTCCAGTGTGTACCAATTTGTGCAGTCTTGTTAAAGAATTCTGAAGGTAGGGACAGAGAACCTTTCGAAAATTTAATTTAAAATAGTTTGTGTTTTGGAATCTGCCTTACGAGAATAACAGCACTATCTATTTGTGGCTGGTGTCATGTTGCAGTTCTTCATTCGTTCATAAGTAGAAGTATTTTGTTTGGCTGTCACCTTTTGCTTTTGCTTTTGCTCTTTCTTTCGGTCATTTTCCAATTTTCCCTTATCCTTCCCTTCCCCCACCTTCTGCTTTAATTCGCTAGTCCTTCCATGAGTAGAATGCAATATAGTATATCTTGCTCATAACTGATTAGTACATCCGGTACGCCCCTCAGGCTGTGCGGTCAACCAACGCTTCCTTGACAACTTCAGTGGCTTCATTGGCTTCATTGGCGACGCCAAACATCCCCGGAATGAGCAGCTATCCGTCCTCGTTGAACAGCACCTTCGGGTCAAGTAAGTTATTTCGTTGTGCTTATTATTTTATGTAACTTTTAATTTCTTCAAGTCCTGGCTGGGATTGCGGAAATCCCATAAAAAACTTTACACTTTACTGGAGTTTTTTTTTAGCTCTGCCCACATTCAGTCGAATAATCTTGATTCTACTGTTCATTTAATTCTTTCAGACTTTTCTCATTATTGCGGTCGTTTTTTTCCAGATGATTTTAGCCTAAATTCGGACTTGACTGGTCTATCTAATTTTAATACGACGCCGGGTCTCATACACAGTTGGGCGTCGCAAGGGCCCCTGTCCAACGCTGTACAATTAGCAACAAGCCTTAATCACGCCAGGTACGGGGGTTCATCCACAGTGGCTTCTGCGCGAGATCGATACAAGTAACTATTGCTTATCTATTTCTTCCTATCTAGTTTACTGAACATATTTGTTTCTCATTTGGCGGTGTTGGCTTGATTAATGCTTTATCTAGTTCATTAGTAAATTAGCTTACTGTGGTGTACTTCTGAACACTTATGATATACATTTTAGGGCGTTAATGTTAAATTTCGAAGTTTTTTACTGACTTCATAATCAGAAAGTTGTACGAATGATTACGTAGATGAGTCGTGTTTCATGATTGACGAGTTTTTTTACTCCATCCATCAAAACTTTTAATAGAAATATACTGTATTTTACGGACTATAAGACGCACTTTTTTCTTAAAAAAATTGCCTCCAAAATTCAGGTGTGTCTTATACTCGCGGCTTATATTGCTTGTTTTTTTAAAAAAATTGCTTAAAAATTAAGGTGAAGCTCATAGTTTGTAACGTCTTATAGTCCGTAAAATACGGTAGTTTGTTTCATTCCTGCATGTCCGATCGGGACTCTGTTTTTCTCCCCAGTTGGGCAATTGGCAAACAACTGCCCCTGCATGGCGTAGCAGGCATGGTTCTGTGTGGGCGCCCTACCTAACCCAGCCCACACATCGCTACTAACGAACCAGGCCGCTCTGCCCATGGGTTAATTCTTTGCCATCTTCCTTCGTTGTTGTCTTATAGCTCGCCTCCACTTTTCCCTCTTGACAGTCCGAGCACAAGCAACTTGCCGCAGCTGTCTGTCAGCAGTAGCACACCGCCGCCCACCTCTCCACCACAGCCCATCAGGATCAAGAGCGAGCCCATCTCGCCACCGCGTGACAGCACCTCTAGTCATCTGCAACGGCCCTCATCGGCTGCCGGCCACTTGTCCACCGGCCACATCACTCCTTCCTCCAACTCGCCCGATGGCAGCCACAGTAGCGACTATGATGGTCCGATCAGCAAAAGGTCGCGGGTGATGGGCGATGGATGGACGGTATAGGGCCGCCGGCCACCAGGACTATGCCCTCACCCCACCTCGTGTAAAATAGAGCCAGTCGGGCCCGTGTGGCAACACATAGCCATCGTATTCAGGGACTACTACACCGCAGCACGGCGCGTGTTGTTTCGTTTCTCTCTCTATTTTTTGCCCATTTCATGTGTTTTCTTCCTTTTTCCTCATCCTCGATCATCGTGGTTTGAAGGGCTTGGAGTCGCTGTCCCTATGTTACCTGGATCCTGCGACAATGGTCAATGCGAGTTTCACATCGTATCACGTGTCCTTATCCCTGAATCATGTCCCACGCTGTCCTAAGCCAACGCCGCCGCCCAAGTCCTCCGTGCTCCGGAGGAACGTGTTGCTCAAAAAATTTACTCTTTGGTCGCTGCCGGCTTTTTGAAACAAGTTGAAACTTCTCACTCGTGTGCCATATAAGGGGACAGTTACTGGCTGACTTCGCCACTCTTGCCTTGCAATCAAACTGCTCAACGCCCACTTCAACTCTTAATAACATAAAACTGTTTAGTTAGTTACACGAATGGCACAGTGTTCTCCCAGACCTTGAATTGTTGGGGAAATTCGAAAGACCTGGAAAAGTCGGTGAAAAATGCATTATTTGGAAAAAGTCAGGGAAATACAATATGAAAATTGTTGTTGACTGAACATCATGTGAACAGAATGAGAGTGGAAGTCATTAGCTTTAGTAGAACATCCGCTAATAATGTTAACTAATGTTACTAAACTTTGCATTGCCATCTTTTTGATAGCAGTTGCAAAGTGTAGTATCACATTTGCTGAAAAATAGGATCTTTTTTGGGAATAGGTTTAGGTAAGCCTGTGTCTTTGATTTTCATAATTTGTTGCATATATTAATAACAATAAGGGAGGAAACTGAGGAATTTCGTGTTAAAACAGCCCAAAATTATAGGCTAATCATAAGTTTCAGATTTATATACTTGGAATTTTGAAATTGTAGTATTTTTAGTATGCATTTAGCAGTTAATAATGACTGGGTCATTAGACAAAATCTAGAAAGATTACAATCAATTGAAAACGAACAAAAATGATTTAATTAATTGTATTTAAATTTTTTTGTTGTGTTAGTCTAGGCTTACATTAATATTGTGTGGAGTATTTATTAATGTTGCGTTAATAGCTAACTCAACCTAGCTAACAAGTCTTGCCTAACCCAAACAACCAATTCCACCTTAAGTAAAACCCTAAACATGCATAGAAAAATGTGTCATTCGTGTCATTTTCTAGGAAAGTATATTTTATACAATTGAATCCAGTATTTTCCAGTGTACAAATCATAATAAACAACTTATGTAATTCTTATCCATTTTTTTAACTAAAAAATTATGTTCAATGACATTTTTCTATTCTCTTTCTATATCCTCACTTGTCCTTAAGCATGGAGAAGTTAAAATTTGATCTCAGACATAGTTTCACAAACGTTTTCATACTAAAAAAAGATATTGAAAACGCTGACTAATAATTAAAATAGATACTGAAAACGTTGACTAATAATTAAAAAAGGACTTCTAAACAAAGTAACTGACAGTCTATCTGGATTGCAAGGCATGATGTGTTGAAGAGGTGCAGTCTGAAGATGCCACATTTGGTCATCTCTCAAATCACAGCTGCAAAACCAATCGACATAGCCATTTCCACCAGACGTCCAGTCAAGTCGAATGTGCCAGAGCAACGAAAGATGGAAGCACCGCAGCTCGTGCCATTGCAGTGCAAACGTCTCTCCTTCAAACACTGACATGTGTGGCAGTACCACATATTTTGAACCATGAAAAGTGAAAGGCATGTAATGCTAAAGATTCTGGGCGGTCACTGCAAGCGAAGTCCTCCGTAAAGCCTAAAAACGTGCTTGGAACGTGTTTTGCCATGATTGCCATCAATCTAGTTTCCTATTGGGCAGTTTGTTCTGGGTTTTTTCGTGTTATTTTTTGCGTTGGATTTGGATGTTTACCTTCGATTTGCCCTCCTCACCACAAGCGACGCACACGTACAAACGGTGAGTGTCGGACACTGTCCATCCTATCCTCGAGTGCAATCGCATAGGACCATGTGCAACTTTCAAGCTTTTGTAACCACCTGGAGGATGCTCCTTGCGAGGCCAGACGTTGGACTTTTCCCATGCTAGCCAGCCTTGTTGTTCCATGATTGCAAGCGTGTGACTCGCCGACAGTTGCGGCTAAGAACTACAACTACTGCGGATTCCTTCAAAATCGTTATTGTCGCGCGTTGCCGTTGCCAGTTGTTGCAGTTCGTGCGTCCTGCGTGGAACACCGCTTGAATAAGAGCCTATATCCTCATGGTCGAAATTCTAGAGTCATCTTTATGTCACCAACTAGGTTTTTTTTACTCCAAAGAATTAGAAATTACAAAGTTCTGAAATTTTATCTACTGAACTTGATAAGTAATTATTTCTGGAACGCAGTAAGCACAAATTAAGGTCATGCCATGTTTATTCTATGTGTTTATAGAACGCACAAAGATATAAAAGAAATGGGCAGTCTTTAAACAATGTGAATTCAGCCGCCGCTTGAATTGTAATTCTTGATATAAAATTAATGTTTTGAAAGTTATGTCTTAAATCCATACCATTGTAAATATTGTTCTAATGACGATTACTACAATTTTTTTTAAAAATGGCTTCCAATACAGTTGCACTTTATTCATGCAATGTATTAGGTTCTGGTGTCCTACAGCGAAACAGAACATAGCTTTTTACACGCTTTTTAGAGCTAAAAACGCACGAAAGGAAAATGAATACACATTTCTGATGATTATCACAAGTCAAGCGGCGTGATCACATGTTTAGTTTGCATAGTTTCAGAACGCCGCGCTTAACCGATTGCTCTTTTTTTATTGAAATTATGAGGGACCAGTTAGTAGGTCCACTATCTTGAGGAAGAAGGGTCTTGTTCGGGTGTACCATACCTGAAGCCGCACATCTCGAGCCAACGGTACCATTTTCCTGTTAGGTCTTCGGCGGCTGCGCTGCTGCCGGTGGACGAGAAGCTGCGCAAACGACCCATCGTCAAGCCGCTTAACACATATTACGTTTTTTGGGGCTGTTCATTTTATCGTTTTTTGAAGTCATCGATCTCTAACCCTTCAGTATCTTTTCGTGTGTTGGGTAGTTTCATTAAATCGCTTCCTCGGTTGGTTCGGGCCCAATGTCCTTTGTGGCCGAGTCAACTTTTCATCCCTCCTAAACTTTTTTTTCTGTTGTGCATTTTATGGGTCATTTGTATTTTATTGCTATTTACTTAGTCGGTTTCATTTTATCTTGTGTGGTGCTTAGACATGCTTAATATCCATAGGTTATTCGACAGCGACTCTTAGTTTGGTCAGGCCAAGCGCTTGCTTCCATTGTCTGTGCTTTGCTCTTTTGGGGCATGGGCCAAGGCGGGGTCCGGAGCCATGAGCCATAGATCAAATAGCCCAAAAAAATGTATCTCCATCAATTGGGATATCGCGATGAAGTCGTTAATCATTTTCCATAATCCTGTAAATAAAATTGCAATTTGTAAATTACTTTAACAAAAAAACTCCCTGGAATTTTGTGCTAAACACCAGTTAATGCGTGGAAGTTTTTCATTAATCCACTTTTAAAATCAAAATTAATAGAATATTACATCGAGAAAGTTGTATCTCGTTTATAAAATGTCAAAATCCAAAGGGAAAAAGTATGAAAAACGGACTCTGGGACCTTGGCACATCCCCCACAAGCTTTTTCCTTACCTGTTGCTTTATCGCTCTTCTATCTGCTTTAGCTTTAATCCGATTTTTGTTTTTGTTCTTGGGGCGAAACTTTGCTCCTGAAGCTGAAATCAAACGAGTAGCAGCGTACACTCGATGTTAATCAAAAATAATGAAATGGAAAGTCACCAAGAGCAACTTGCAGTAAGCACTCGAAACTAAGTGTTCCTTTAATTTATTCCCATGTTTTAGAAATTTTTAAAAATTTTGTAACCTGAACACACTATGATTTTCTTGTGCTATATATCAAATTTCCCTTTAACAGGAACGTAACGAGTTTTTTTTGTTTGTTTTTTAATACTACTTTTACTTTTAGTTATAATACACGTTATTGCAATACGAGAAATCAAAAATAGTTCTGAAATGTTGAATCCTAACACAGCTTTCTGTGTTGAGATTTCTTTGGTGTTTAACGTGCCAAAATCGAGATTTTATTTGATATTATGAACCATAATGCATCCAAAAATTATTGATTTATAAAATGCATTGTTTTTATATGAAATACAACCGAGATTGTTACTTAAAATTGACTTTGGACAAGTGATGTCAGTTGATTACAACTTACTGCAAGTTCTTAGGTAAAAGTTTATGTACAGGGTTGGTATGCACGTTCGGTGCTACGAGAGTGATTCAGTTATCAGTTATAAATGTAAAGTGTATACATTAAAATCAACTTATTTTTTTGTGAAAATTGCAAGGTATGGCAATCGAGTGGAACATCATCTATTGGATTTATGTAGTGATACTGTCGCCGAAACTTCCGATGAAGATGTGATTTTATCTTACATTTTGTAAGGCACCCTTCATTGTGAATTGCGAAATAAACATGATGCTGTTCCATGTTTATAGGATGGTGTTCCCTTCAATAACTGTACATGTATATTTGAGTCCAGTTTTTATATAATAAGTCAACTCGTATTTTTAAAACAAAACTATCTTGTTGAGAAATCAACAACTGTTTTCATTACCAAGATTGCATCATGTGTTTGATTATTTTGTGGGTTTAATCTTACTTCTGATATCGAATTAGACCAAAGCGAAATGTTGATATTATTTGTTTGGGTGCGATTTAATAATTTTGGAAGAAAAAAATAAATAATAAAAATCTTAGATGCAATCTTGGTGGCGTTGACAGAGATTTTCGTCGGATTCCCATGTGTTTTTCAAACATTATCATGCATCATTATTCGCTTAAAATTTGCATGTTCCTCTATTGGGATATGCTTTGATTAACTGAATTTTGATTAAGGAGGATTACAAACCTATCCCTTTCAATGGGTAAATTTGCAACGACACTCACAGCCAAACAAAAAGAGATCAAATAAAAATAAAAATTGTTTAAAATAGCTTGATGGATCAGAAAGTGCATCCATCATATTGTCGTAGATTTTTTTAAATTAATAAATAAGTTTGAAAAATGTCCGTTAATTTGCACATGCTGCCAGCACGTTCAGCATGAGAATGCAAATTATCGGACATTTTTCAAAGTTGTTTATTAATTTTAAAAAAATCTACCAGTTCAAACTGAAAAACAACAATATGATGCACTTGCTGATCCATCAAACTATTTTAAACAATTTTTATTTTTATTTAATCTCTTTTTGTTTTATTGTGAGTGTCGTTGCAAATTTACCCATTGAAAGGGATAGGTTGTAATCCCCCTTAACGTATTTTAGGCACAACTAAATTGATTTGATTAACACTAGAATCAAGACCAACCAGTGCTTAGTCTAAATTTTGACCATTTTATTGCAAAAGTTTGAATACATCGATTTTTCCACAATAATATTGTGAAACTTGTTTATAAAAAGCTTGGGTTGACAGGTTCTTAAAAAGCAGGACTTTGTGTGAATTTGGGCACGATTATCGTTCGCCATTGTCGCCAAGCAAATTTTTCTAGTTTGCGAAAAAGTGCGTGCGTGCATTTTCATTTGTTACTGTAACTCAATGACGGGCCGAGCCTTTGCAAGTTACTATTTTTCGAAATTGATATGTAGAAATGGTTTTTTTTTTGCTTTTTTTCTGTTGCTCACCTTTTTCTGCCCTTTACACCACCTTGTCCTTTCATCTTTTTTCCTGCCTTGTTGCCACATCTGCGAGAAATGGAAAGTGTATCTGAAAGTACCACTATATGGAGGACGCTGCAGATTTTGGTTTAGTAGTTTTTGACAGAGCTCGATCCAACGTAGAAAAACTAGGACAATAAGCAAAAATACAACTTTTGAGTCTAAAACTTGTTATTCTTTTTTCTGTGTTATCTGGTCATTGGCTCAATTCTGCTTAAAAATAGTGAAAACAAGTAGCTATGGGTGTAGAAAGACTGGATTGATATTGAAATGTTGCAGAAATTTGTAAAAGTACTTTAAAATGATTTTTTTTCTTCTTCAAATTGTCAAAATAAAAACGCTAGATGGTGACTCTTTTGAGTTACTGTATGAAAAAAAAAACATTTTTGGAAAGTTCACTGACTGCAATTCATCGGCGAAAAATTCACCAACTTGAAAGTTCATGGATAAATATGAAAATTCAAATACAATTACCTAATTAATAATTAATGTTATGAGCAACACCAGGAATTAACTTGTCATTTATGACATTGCTTTGTCATTTACTAATCACAAAACTCGTCGATTATTTGCAGTCAATAAACTTTCCATATGCCAAAAAAAATACATATACATATGTGTCCCAATACAAGCAGATCCTCAAGACTCTGCTGCTATGTGTGATTGCCTTCTTTAGGGGCAGCATTAAAAAAAATGTAAAATACTATTAAGAATTGAGCAGAAATGATCTGATGATTTGTTAGCACAGATATGTCTCATCTAATTAGATCCCCACTTAAAATATTTAAGCAGGAAACCCATTCAAACGTTTTCCCAAACCGATTTTCCTAGAAATTCACTTCGTAAGTATCTTGAAGATGTGATTCAAGTGTTTTCCATAAATGAGGACGTCTTGTGCTTACTATTTGTTCTTGTTTTGGCTGTCTTCAACAGCTAAGGACAAGGCGAATTAAATATAAAATGCGCACATTTGACTGTTTTATCATAATGGTACTCAAACTAACTTTTCACTTGGGCAGTTGGACTATCTTCATTTCGCCCACATATGGTGCGCATGCGCATTACATTCAAGCAGCTCTGCCAATGTCCACAAGTTGAGTGTCTTTTGTGACAAGTGCACAAATGCAGCTTGAGCAGACCTGCCAAGTTGGACTAAAACCTACTTTTTCTCCAGCACTTCTGCAAGCCCATTGCAGTAGGTCCAACCAATTAGAGGGCGTCGTTTTTAAAAACGGGGTCAGCACAAGTACCATAGCCCTAATTAACTGGTAAACTGCAGACATTGTGTGAAATTGGTGCGGTCTGTTTGAGTACCTCTTATGTTGAACTTCATCAATGTATACATGGTTTGGCTTCACGTTTTTCTCGTTGTTGTCGTCCTCGTCTACACTAGCCATTATACAGATTCCATCATTTACCGATGAAAGTCCAGCATCACATGAGTTTAACCAATTACAATTGGTTTCAATTTTGCTCTCTCCATTGATATTATGAATTTAAAGTCACGTGATGCCGTCCAAGATGTAACTTTATGCATAAGGTCCATTATACATGAATAATGATTTTCCTCCGAGCATAAAATTATTGTATTAATTTATAAATCATTCAAACCACACAAAAATAAGGTTGAAATATCTTACAAAACAGTTGAACTGGGAAAGAAATGTGGATAAAATAATGTATGTGGTAGAAAGTTGACATACATGTCCTGTTCAGAAAACGAGGTCTCAGCGCCCTCCATAATTGTGGTTGTCCAGCAGATCCGTGTTGTTAAAAAAAAGTCTTCTCATTGAGTGATATTAAACTGAACAACCCTTGTTGACCAATCAGAGACTTTGCATCAAAGTTTTATATATAGCTCAGACGTGTTTGAGTGCCGTCATCACCGTACAATTACGTTAGTGACATTTATGAATTACATAGTACTCTATTTTGGATAATATTACGAAGCTGTACCCCCGGGGAGGCGTGGACGCCGCCCCTCGTCCCCTTATCATCGTGCCCTTTACAGTACTAGCGAATATTCTATGTGATGTGTTGCCGCAGTTTAGAAACTATTTTTCTTTCGTCACAGCTTCTATTACCAGGTTTGTGCGGCAGCCCGGCTGCCGCCGTTGTTGTTGTTGTTGCCACTGCTGCTGTTGTTATTTATGTATGGAAAAAAGCTTGTTTGATTAAGGGGGTACCCAGCCCGGGGGATGCTGGAGCTGACACGCCCTGTTGCACAGGTGGTGGCGGGTGGTCAAGCAGCCATATCTCAGTAAACTTACAACTCTGTCGCTCGCACTACCTGAGTTTCTATATTCATTGAAATAAAAGTGACTTTTAACTTCACTGGTTTGTGTCAGTTCGTTTATTCACTCAAGAAAGCAGGACTATAAAATGACAACGATTTCCTGCTGTGCCCGACTCCAAAGGAACGCTGGGTAATCAAAACAGGGCCCTATTCCACAAAAGTATGGTCTTGTGCTTCTATGGGTATGGAGTGATACTTGTACAAAAAGTACAAGTTGTTGTGTTCCACAGGTAATATTTGTACAATTGTAATTTGTTAGACCATACCTTCCAAGTTACAAGCAAATCTTGTCAGTTTACAAGTGTTCTGTTCCACAAAGGGATTGCTATTGGCAAACTGCTTGTAACTTGTAGTGAATTTGTTATAGGTAAATGGTCACTTGTAAATTAAGTATTAGACAGAATTTGGTACAGAAATAGAACGTTTTTAATTGAATAAACATGTGGTCCAGTGATAGTGAAGATCACTATCTGTTTTTGACAAATT
>JAQGAE010004761.1:0-12259 GCA_034696685.1 Julus scandinavius | reverse complement strand
CTGCGTTTACAGTTGTAGTTAGGTTCTTAACCCACCGTTTTGTCCATCTGGATTTTATGTCAAAATGGTCAAATTTAGTCTTTGATTAATATAATCTGCGTTTACAGCTGTAGTTAGGTTAACCCACCGTTTTGTCCATCTGGATTTTTATGCCAAATTGGTCAAGTTTGGTTTTTGATTAATATAATCTGCGTTTACAGATGTAGTTAGGTCCTTAATCCATCGGGATTTCGTGTCAAATTGGTCAACCATTTTTAATGTACGATTACGATAACCATCACATGATTGTCAGCTGATTTTTTGAACTTCCGTCCCTTTGCGCCCCCTCGCGACATATTGTCGAACCTCGAATAGGGGACTTATAAGGGGGATGAATATTTGCATGGACCCCGAATGTGTGGAGTTCGGCAGCTTTATACTCTGGTGTTTATAATTTTCTAATTATCGGTCCTTCATTAATTCAGTATTAGGAATGTTGCGACACCTGCAGTGTAATGGCAACATGAAGCTATTAAAACATCAATTAAAAAGGCTAGAATTGACGAATATTATTATATATATATGCGGCCACGTCTGTCGATGATATGCCGCCTGTCGTATTAATATCATTACTTTTTGAAAATATGGATCGATATATAGGAAGGGATCATTTCATAATAATTAGCCAGCAGACTGATTTTTATGAATTTTAAGATCGCTCTATATATATACACGAAAAAGACTAACGACAAATCGATTTCGACGGTGAAAAAAGACACGTTTTTGTGGCTTTTTGGCATCGTTATTTCAAAATTCTTTACTAAGTTATATATAAATTGCAAATTTATTATATGGACCATTTAATAGGGATACCGCTAATATACTACATATATGTAAATGGTATTCATCATTTACTCAGATTTATATTTAGTCTTTTTTTTACAAATTCTCAATTTTGTTAATAAATTATTGGGATTTTAAAGTTTTAATATCATATTGATTCTTTATTTAATATAGCCCCATATATTTCGCGTATAAAAATTCAAATATTAACTATGGTATATTTAAAAATTTAAAAATTATTAAATGGCAAATTATGAAGAAACTTACTCCCGTGCACAGTATAAGCTCAAGTCTCAAGTCACAGCTGCACAGAAAAATTGCCAAGACGAGCTCAGCCATATGTGAGACTTAAGTTTGAGCTTAAGCTTAAGACTTAACTTGGAAGAGGCAAAACTATAGCTGAAATTTATGGGCCTTATTTGTTATGGTCCGGATCTAACCCCCGTAACACAGTTGCTCAAATTGCATGAACTTGAGACCGAGGTGGGTCTCAAGTCCCAGATGCATCCAGCTGCACAGAAAAATTGCGAAGACGAGCTCAAGACTGTGACAAGACAGCCAAATGTGAGGCCAGTACCACAGCAGCTCAACAAACTGTGTATACAGCTCAAGATTGGCCTTATCTAAGCTTCATCTCAAGCTTGGCCTCTTCTAAGCTTCATCTCAAGCTTGGCCTCTTCTAAGCTTCATCTCAATCTTGAGATTCTCACATTTGGCTGTCTTGTCACAGTCTTGAGCTCGTCTTGGCAATTTTTCTGTGCAACTGTGGTGAGCTCGGTCTCAAGCTCACGCGATTTGAGCAACTGTGGTACGGGGATGAGACTCAAGCTTGAGCTTTAGCTTGAGATGCAGTTTGGTTAGCAACTGTGGTACGGGCCTAAATACCCATGAAATAATAGCATTATCATGTACATGCATGTTATTAAATATTTAAATTTAGTTTAAAATCTTGATGGTTAATTATTAGATCTTAATTAGTTTGCATTTTTTTGTTTTTTTCTTTGTAGATTGTATTTCCAATTAAAATAATTTAGGTGCATTTTGTTCACTTTTTAAATCTTTTTAACAATATTCCATGGATATGGTCCTGTATGGTTCAGTATGGTTTATTATTTATTGTATATTGGGTGTATACATATCCACTAAAGTGTACATCATCGGTATGCATGTTGTTTGCAATTTGCTGACAGTTTTGGATTATTTATCCCAAAAATCGGCCTAATTAGTAGCAGTGGTGAATTTTGGATTTGTTCATGTAACAACATGATTACTGGTCACGCTCAATTTTAAATATACTTGTAATAGTTGATTTAAATGAAACTCGCACGAATAAGCCTACTTCCTCTGCCCTTGCGTGGGTTACAACGCTATAAATCTAAGGATTTTTTTACTAAATAATCGTGTTTTTAACGCGTATATCCATTAGTAAGTGCATCAGCGAATTCTGTGAAACAATTCGTATAATTTTTTGTTTGTTTGACTATTTACAATGATTTCGGAAATATACCATATCCCTCTCTCGTTGTTTCTGCTTATACAACAACACAATACTTAAATATAATTTCGAGGGTTTTTTTTTTTTATAAACTTTTCAACTTAAAAAAATGCACATTAGCCAAAACCTTGTTTTTAGCACAAAAAAAATCTTCAAAATGCATAAAATCATCGTTTCGTTTCTCCTTATCATTTCACGCTATTTAGCTTTAATTTTGTGCAAAAAAATAAGCATTAATTGCAATACGACAGTATATTTTGCAATATATTCACTAGGTAATAAATGATTAAAGTTTACCTGGAAATTTTCGATGAATACCTATATGGAAAAAAATCAAAAAATGTACTCTTAAAATCGTTGTACTGATGAAATATAAATGAATATATAATAATTTACCTAAATTTCCGATACATGAAATAATGAATTCTTTTGGTCCTTTCATAAAACTGCAGTTAGCGATCAATAGATGGCGCTGAATGCTCACTGAATGCCACTGAATGCTTGGGCCAACTTAAATAATCCATAGTTTGGTGATCAAATCATTTTGGCATTTTGGATTACTTATTATTAAAACTTGAGTCATAAAATCTTAACTATTTTTTTAAGTACATTTAATTTTAATAATTTTTTTTAAAAAAAATGTTTCTAAATTTCTCTAAGAATTTCATAAATGTTCAAAGGACCCAAACATGTAGCAGTTATGAAGACATGCCCTATATCTCATATAAATATTCAAATATTAATTTGTGCATATTTATAATTACTTTAATTATTAAATGTCAAATTATGAAGAAATTTATTTGTTTTGGTCCGGATCTAACCCCCTTACCACAGTTGCTTAAATTCCATGATCTTGAGACCGAGGTTCGTCTCAAGTCCCAGATGCATACCACTCTAGTCTGTGACAAGACGAGCTCAAGATAATCAAATGTGAGGCTCAACAAACTGCAGCTCAAGCATGGCCTCTTCTAAGCTTCATCTCAAACTTAAACTAAAGCTTGAGTCTCATATTTGGCTGTCTTGTCACAGTCTTGAGCTCGTCTTGGCCATTTTTCAGTGCATTTTTTATGCTTCTGGGACTTCAGTTGCAACTCAGTCTCAAGCTCATGCAATTTGAGCAACTGTGGTACGGGAGTTAGTCTCGTCTAAGCTGCATCTCAAGCTTAAGCTCAAGCTTGAGTTTCATATTTGGCTGTCTTGTCACAGTCTTGAGCTCGTCTTGGCCATTTTTCTGTGCAACTGTGGTATGCTTCTGGGACTTGAGTTGCAACTCAGTCTCAAGCTCATGCAATTTGAGCAACTGTGATACGGGGGTTAGTCTCGTCTAAGCTGCGTCTCAAGCTTAGGCTCAAGCTTGAGATGACACACATTTGGCTGTCTTGAGTTCGTCTTGCTAATTTTTTGTCCATCTGGGACTTGAGACACAGATCAGTCTCAAGCTCATGCGATTTGAGCAACTGTGGTTCAGGGGTGAGACTCAAGCTTGAGCTTGAGATGCAGTTTGAATGGTGAGCAACTGTGGTACGGACCTAAAGGTGAAATGACCCTTTCGTTGTCCATAAAATATTATTATTATAAATGTACATGCATGTTATTAAATATTTAAAATTTTGAAGATTAAATATTAGATCTTAGTTTACATATTTCCTTTCTTTGTAGATTATACTTGCAATTAAAATAATTTAGGAGAATTCTATTTTCACATTTTAAATTTTTCCTAACTCTACATTCAATGGTATGGTCCTGTATGGTCCTTTATTAATTAATATATAAAGCTTTCATCATGGACTAGCCTTGGCTGAAGACTTTTCCTGAAAACGATTGAAAACGATTATTTTTTCCCGAATTAAGCTTTTAAGCCCGTTCTTAGCTTAGATTGTATCCCAATATTTTAATTTATAGGTCTATAAACGTATCTGGGGACGTGTCATTTATCCAAAACCTTGAGTTTTTATCCGCTTTTTTTGCCCTCCTTTAATTCTCTCTCTAGGTCTGCTATGATATTTCTAACAGTTTTGAGTTCAAAGCCTTTTGCCTCGTCGTCATCTGCATTTAGATTGGTTTGTCTTTGATAAAATTACTCATCGATGCCTTCTCCTCCTCATTATATATCATTGGCTTTTATAGTCGTTCTCTATATATATTATTACTTAGGCCTATTGGTCTCTGGTGTGTTTAACGACAGCTTGCGTACCCCATGTCAAATCTAATATCGTCAAACTTCATGTTTTTCTTACACCAATATACTATACTCTGAAAATGTTGATGACCTATATTTCCAAAACGATAGCAATTTTTTCTTTTTAATATTTCCTGACTTTTCAAAAGTTTATACTTTTTTAATTTTGTTTTTAACGACGTGTGCCATATAAGTGTATAATATGCCAAATAACGAGTAAAATTATAGTTAAATTTTCTAAGTCAGGGTTCCCCAAGACTTGGAAAACCTGGAATTGTCAGGGAAATTGACAGGACCTGGAAAAGTCAGGGAAAAGCCAGGGATAAATGTAATATTTGGAAAAAGTCAGTGAAATTCAATATGAAAATTGTTGAACTCTTGAACACTAAGTTGGTTTGCTGGACTGTGGTCACCATATGGATAGAATGAGGGTGGACTTAATAGAAGTGTCCACTATTGATTTTAAAAATGCAATTTTTGAAATTTTAAATTTGCATTTTCAGGATTAAAAATCCAATTTTTTTGCTTTTATCTTTAGGTTGCTTTAGTTTTAAATTTTTTTTATATATCAGTTTGTGTTGGTTAAGCTGGTCAGGGAAATTTGTTTTAAAACCTTGAAAAGTCATGGAAGTTGAATATTTTATTTGTGGGGGAAATTAATCCTGTTCTTTCACTGAAAAAAGAAAAACACTCACTTTTGTTCAACTATAAGCGTTCCCAATGTTTTTATGATAATATTTTATCAAAATCTAATCTTATTAATTGAAAATTTCCTATTAACTTTTTTGACGAGTTTTTACAATTTAATTATTATTGCATTGTTTCAAAAAAATTCCTCAAATTTTTTATATAAGCGTTCATAATCGTGTAAAAAATGGTAAAAAATAATAGCAAAAAACATGGCCTAAATTTTATATCGTCTTTCTTATAAAAATATGATTGATTTTTGCAATCAAGTCAGGGAAAGCTTATTATTTTTTGCATAAGACACTATATTCATTTAACTCTGATTAGTATAATCTGTAATCTGTAATTTTAAATTAATTGTCTGTGATCATTGAATATTGAAAGAAAAAAAAAATTTTGTTGTCATGTTTTGGCTGAATATCCATTGGTCTTATCGATAGATTGGTCATGGATGAAAAATTCAGATAAAAATAGGCCCACACAAATAATCTGATATAATAAATAAAGAGCATTGAATGTTTTCAGATCCGCCCTTTGTGTGAAAGTTGAACAACGAAACTACAAGAAAATGTACGAACAAAACTAATCTCAAATATCTGTCTATGCTCAATTTTATCAAAAATAATAATAAAAACAATAACAATGCCAATTTTTTTTGTATGGCAATGGAATGTCGGTGGTGCCACAAATTTCTGCAGTTAAGCTGAGTCATGAATCATAAAAAGCCTAATAAGGCATTCAGAATACCATGATTTTTCACGTCTTTGAAAAATTCTTTAACAATCCATAATTATCCTGGCCTACAAACAACGCATCGTGAATTTACGGTGCAATTTCAAATTTTTCATAAAATTTCATATTGTTAACTCGTTTAAATGGAGCTCTCTGTGCTGTCTTTCAACTCAACAAAAATGGTTTTAAAAAAAATGTAAATGCTATTTTTTTGTATACATTAAAAAAAACCGAAACTGATAATTGCTAATTTTTTAAATCACACCCACTTTGGCCTCGGAACCATTTTTTGAAAAATAAAGTGTTTTAAAAATGGATCATTTTAATCGCTTAAACATCAGGACTGGTCATCCTTACAGGGTCTTTTTATAAAAACTTTTATACAGTGGAACCTCGGTTTACGAACGTCTCTGTTCGTAAACCTAGATTCCGCTGTATTTACATAGGGATGAGGGCTTCAATTTCTGATAATCCTTCTGAATTTCCTTGAATTATTATTATTATTATTATTTAGTTTTATGTCTTTATCACTCCCATACTCTCTACAAAATTGTTTTGGGTGTCTGTTAAGGGTTGATTTTAAAAATGTTTTCCCCAATCTTTTTTATGTTCCAAAAGTAAGGCATTGTTTTGATTTTACCCTATTTTCAATAAAAAATTATAAGTCTACACATTCATTTATAACGTGCTGACTGGTCATATTTTAAACGTAAAACAATTTACGAACATCCTTTCTCTCTCCTTGTTGTTGTTTTTTATATTATCATACCCATTAATAAAGTTTGCTGGTCACCCACCCGCACCCTCAATTATCTCCACCTTTGATAATTTATAAAAAACTTAAAATATATAAACGTAATGAAGGGTTCATTGGGAAATTTTATCATATAATCAACGTGTTTAATAACTGAATGAAAATTTGAGCGCACATTTTCGGTGAACGTTTGATCAGACCCCGTATCAAACCTATAAAAGCTACCGAAGCGCCACCCATCTATACTTTTATAAAATACTTTTATAAATTATTTCTTTGACCATCTATTTCTACTTGATATATTGGCATATTTATGTTTTTCAGTATAGCTTAAAACGTTATCGCAAATCCGATAAATTATACTTGACGTGAAGATTGATAATGCAATAAATAAGTCCTATATATTTTGAAATGTAGTTGAGATTTTAACATAATTTTACATGTTATGTACTGATTTGATTTTTCTACTGCAAATGACACCATTTAATATCTGCTCTCAGAATGTTAGGTATAAATACTAGTGGTGGCCCCAATTACAAGTTTGATTAAACATCTCAAAATTTGTCATGTTTTTATTTGTTTTTTACCATAAAAAGCAGTTTGATTCCTCGTTTCTAAGTTTCCTAGTTTTATATTTTTCTATGAAATGTGGAACAGGAGCTGGTTAATTTAAATTTGGTATTCAGTTTTCAAAGTTATTTCGTGAAAACCGTCATTGACCACTTATGGGTGTGCTTGTTTGGAATTTAATAGTTAATGTAGTGATTTTTACGACTAAAAGGTCACTGGGACGAGGACACATGTTTCGTTACGGCTACTTATTTACATTTACACAAATCTTACACATGGTATATCCTTGATGTAACCATATTTCTGCTTCTGAAATGGACGCTAGGCGGCGTTGGTGCCATCTTCTGAAATAAAAACATTTGAGACTCTAGAAACTTGTTTTATAAAAACATGAGCTTTTCGATTTTAGTTTGTTGTTTATATGCTTGGGAGGTCCTCCTTGATGTAACCATATATTCTGCTTCTGAAATGGACGCTAGGTGGCGTTGGTGCCATCTTCTTAAATACAAACATTTGAGACTCTAGAAACTTGTTTTAACAAACATGAATGAGGTTTTCGATGTTAGCTTACAGTTTATGTTTGGGTAGTCTTACCTACAAGTCTTACACATGATATATCCTTGATGTAACCATATTTGTGCTTCTGAAATGGACGCTAGGTGGCGTTGGTGCCATCTTCTGAAATAAAAACATTTGATACTCTAGAAACTTATTTTAACAAACATGAGCTTTTCGATTTTAATTTGTTGTTTATATGTTTGGGAGGTCCTACCTACAAGTCTTAAACATGGTAAATGTTTGATGTAACCATATTTCTGCTTCTAAAATGGACGCTAGGCGGCGTTGGTGCCATCTTCTTAAATACAAACATTTGAGACTCAAGAAACTTGTTTTAAAAAACATGTATGAGCTTTTCTATGTTAGCTTACAGTTAGTTTGGGGGTCCTACCTACATGTCTTACACATGATATATCCTTGATTTAACCATATTTTTTGCTTCTGAAATGGATGCTGGCAGACGCTAGGTGGCGTTGGTGCTGTCTTCTTAAATACCTCTTTAGAAGACCACAGTTTCCCCAAAACAAGTGCATCCTGTAAAAAGTTAACAATTTTGTATAAAACTTGATATAAATTGTAAAAATACACGTACTACATGTACAACACAACGCCTTGTTGCATATATAATGTTAATATTTTGCTGAAACTGGTGGCACGCTGTTCGATTAATTGCCCCACAATTTGCCTAATGAGCCACTGTTGAATTGCGGTTTTGAACCTGGATTTGAAGACAGCAGCTCGTTAATGGATTTTAATTGAGTTTTTGGCGTTGTTGATTAGCGTTGGTACATCATCGGACGTGTTCCCGTGTGCACATATTTGCTTTTGCATAAATGCGGTGGCCACTCGGCCAAAATGCCTCCCCTTATGAATAGTAATGAGGTTTCTGCGAAGGTCCAGCAGCCGCGTGACAGGCATTGTATCCATTGTTCTTGGTCATTCAACTTAATTATTGGAATTCTCTTTAGCCTCTTGACATTTGATATAGCCTTTTTCCCGTATTGCGACGGGCTATTTATCATAAAATGCATTTTGCGGGCGACCCACTATTGCAATTCATTTTGGCACGGTCTTCAACTCGAAAACGACGATTTGCTTTAATTTGTACATGCAAATGAACCTCTCGTTGCTAATTATCACTCCCTAAACGATGGATTGTCAACGCTCTCGTGTACCAAGACAATGAAAGAGTCTCGTTACATCTCTACATGTACACTGCACCACAATTGATTAACGCTGATTAGCTTATCCACACCCCACATTCAACACGCGTGCGGTTATTGAACAAGGCCCTTGGAAAAAAAATGACATGGGATATAATTATCAAAGTTCCACAAACTGATGGGGAATGTGGTTAGTGCGGAGTATAAAATTTACACTCATTGGAAATGAAAACTTATTAAATGTATCCCAGAACTCCCCCCTTCCCTCATATACGTCCTTAATTTTTTTTGAAAAGTATGGTATCCAGAAAATTTGTTAAAACATAAAAAGGTCCATCCTATAAATTTCCAAGCACTCAACCAGACCCCTGTCCACATAGTGTCCATTTTAGTCCAATCCTCCCTATTCCTTCAACCCCCTGTCCACACGGTGTCTATTTTAGCCCAGACCCCTGTCCACATGATGTCCGTTTTGGCGCTTAGAACTCCCCCCTCATAGACGTCCTTAATTTGTTTTTTGATAAGTATGGTATCCAGAAAATTTGTTAAAACATAAAAAGGTCCATCCTATAAATTTCCAAGCATCCAGCCAGACCCCTGTCCACATAGTGTCCATTTTAGTCCAATCCTCCCTATTCCCCCAACCCCCTGTCCACACGGTGTCTATTTTAGCCCAGACCCCTGTCCACATGGTGTCCGTTTTTGCACCCATAACTCCCCCCCACCCTCATATACGTCCTTAATTTTCTTTGAAAAGTAGGGTGTCCAGAAATTTTGTTAAAACATAAAAAGGTCCATCCTATAAATTTCCAAGCACCCAGCTTTCCCCCTTCCCCCTCCCCATGTCCACATGGTGTCTACATGACAGCAGACACCCCTTACCCCTTCTTTGAGGACGTCTTTTTTGAATGGTCCTAAGTAACTTAAGCATTCTTGTATTAAACTTTCTACTTTTTTTTGGTCAAGCTGTTCATATCAGTTTTCTTCGATCTTGTGTAAGCAAAGTTGTATATCAGGAAACTGTTGTTGAAATGATTTTAATTTCAAATTGTCAAAAGTGGAAGCTCAACGGGGTGCTGATTACCATACATATTCGGTTCTTGTCACGCCTTTGTAGCCACCCATTTCTATGAAAATTTATCGTAAAATAAACCAATAACTAAGCACGATAATTTGCAACGTTTTGTACGTTTTGACCCAAGCACTGCTCCCAACTAAATTCTTGGTGAGAAAGTTGATAACATGTTTTCTGAATCGTGGACCTTAGCTGATGATTTGTTAATTTTGTTAAAATTTATACACATATTGTTTCTGAAACTTTTATTTGCCAGAGTTGCAACTGTTGTTGTTTGAGAAGCTGATAATTTGTTCTAAACATCTGACTTTTTATTCATTTGCCACCTTATTTCTGCAGCTTTTGTCATTAACACATTTGTTGTTTTGGGTCCAATACAACTGAAATTTTCTATTCTTTTTCTGTGAAATTGTGGGAACATTAGAGTTGAAACATCAGGCCTACTCCTCGCTAACCAAATATTTATTTTCATTTCTTGTTCGTTGAGTCCAGGTGTTAGAAGGACAAACTACTTGTCATCCGTTTGGGCTTTTCAATCAAGGTTCCCCTTATGTATTTCGGTAAGGTGTTTTCATCTACCATAAAGTACACACACTCCGGCAGGTGGCACCTCCGTTGGAACAGATGGGCTTTTACCCCCTTTTTGGTCTGTGTAGTATATGATGTAGCTCCAACAGAATTACATCCCAACTTTCTCTTCTCAATTGTTAGAGGCTTAAACCAAACAGTTGTGGCCACGATGATGGATTACAAAACAGATATTTTGATCCTCCAACTTTTGGTGTCCCAAATTGGCAGTTATCAAACACACACGTGACACATTACAGTCTGTATATACGCTTGATTTTGCATAACTTGTCATAATTTGACTTTCTGTTCAATAAGTTCAATAAGTTAGTTGTTGGTTGGCTGTTTTTTTTTTTTTTTTTTTTTTGGGTGGCATGTTAAAATGCTGAATTAATGCTTATACTTGAAACTAAAATAAATATATTCCCACGAAATTCTCACGCCATTGTGCGAGATGACTTTATCCGACATTTCACTGTCAAAGGCGTCCGAAATATAGGTTACGTACATTGTTATATTGTTTCTTTATTCACCCTGTGCCATAAGGTCGTTTTTTGTCCATGTTTTTGTCCCAATCTTGTTAATTCGTTGCCACCAAACTGACTGTTAAACAAATTTCTGCTTACCAGACGTTGTCAAATCTGAGAATTGAACAAAGGGCCTGTTGGAGGTTTTGAAGTTTCTACCTCCTTACTCAATTATTTCTTCGAATTTACTTAAAAAAGAAAGGTTGGACCTCTTTGTTTTTCAAAACTTATGTTATTATTAAAATTTCAAAAGACTTTGGGTCCTACTATTTGCGCAATTTATTTTTTTTCCTATTAAAAGGAAATGTATTTCAGATGAGTAAATTTTAGTGCAATTTATAGGGACATCCGTTATTATTACTGCGAAAAACATGGGCCCTTAATTTGGTCTAATCAAACTATTACTGTGTTCCTTATTAACTTTACAGCCCAATAACAGAGTTTATATTTCAATAAATATTATTGGCACGTTCCGTTTATGGGATTCAGGTGGTGTTTTACTGGCTTAAAATTCAATGCCTATATAAAATGAAAATAAATAATTTCATTGGAAGCATTATGTTCAGTACACAATAGCTGTTTGATTAATGGCGATTCAAATTATTTGCATATTCAGTTGATAATTTCGCTATAACAGCCATTATTACTGAATTGTTTACAAATATAGCTTGTAGGCCCTCACCTGATGCCCATTTACGATTTAATAAAATTTTTAACAGGTGGTGTGTGGGATGAAAACAGGTGTATAAGCGAGATTACAATTAACGAGAAATGGGTATAAAAAGATGGGGAGCCTTTTGTTAATTAGTAACGCGGTTTAATGGTTAATAAAACTTAATGTATATAAAGACAATTTTTTCGCTATTTTATCAGAAGACTTTATAAACTCGATTATAGTGTGATAATTATCACACCTGTGCTTTTTCGTTTTTTAGACATATTTAGTTACCACAAAATTAAAATTATTTAGCTTAATGACTGCCACGTCTGATTGGACCTTCTTGTAATAATAGGGGAGACCGGGGCACAGTGGTACAACGTGTTTATAAAATAAGGTTTTATCAGCAACCCAATGCTTTTCATTTGCAAAGAAGCTGTATGCAGCACTCTTTCATTAACCAAAATTTCTG
>JAQGAE010004760.1:0-12259 GCA_034696685.1 Julus scandinavius | reverse complement strand
GAGAATAATGAGAACCCATTATTAATGGGATTTCATTGAATGGGACTCAATGAGATAAGTCCATAACTAATTAGATTTAATCATAATTGTATGATATCTCTTTGTAAAAATATGTTGAACAATTAAGACTGTGTGTGTTGTTCTTTAACAGAATACACCCATACCTCGCTTTACGGCCTTCACTGCAATACTCATGTGCTTCACTGCAACACACGTGAGCTTCACTGTAACAAACGTGAGCTTCTCATGGATGCACAAACTAAGGAGACGTGATTGTCTTAAAAATTGTTTTGTCAGGCCACATTTTGACATGTAAATTGAAGTCTTATTGGAACCATGACCACTTCCTCTTAGGGTTACACACTGCATGATCACTTATATTTCGCTAAATATTTTAAGATTAAAAGTAGTACTGATTTTTGCTCCACCCTGCAAATACTCTAAGGAATAATTTCGATGTCATACATTTTCAAAAAACAGCGTTTTGACATTTGCGTTAATAAAAGGCTTCCGATTTTAAACGAGCTCGCCAAAAATTGTGTGAAACTCGATTTATACACGTGTTCTCCTTATCATGTGATTTGAATTTTTCGTCGGATTATTATACTTTATAAAACGACGAATTTTTGATGATTTGAGTGGACTGCTTTTGTGTACATGGCATAATATTTATGTACATCACGTATCCGAACTATTTATAGCCTGAACTCTATTAAATCCTTTTATGTTTTGCCTATTTGAGCTTTCAATCGATTATTGCCCTATATGAAGGCTAGACTTTTCGGATGCATTGCCTAATTTTCTTGCTATTTATTTCCTTCCCTATAGCCTACTAAAACTCAACTTTACATCTGGTAGGAAATGATCTACACGTATGTTTTACAACACACTGAGATATCTGAAAGACAAATACGCCAATTGGCCAGTACACCTTCTCCGGATCTATCTGACAAAGTTATGATCCTTATAAATTTCAGGTTGGGTGAGGAGAGGTGGTGGGGGATAACATTTCTCAATTGTCCCCACATAGAAACCGCATTCGTGTCGGATATGGGAAAAACGGAGCAGGTTGAAAGGCTTTCGCATTTTATTGGTTTACGAGTGAAATGGGAATTCTCAGGGCAGTGGACAAGAAATGAAAATATACCTCCCAAAGGTCAGAATATATTCTCCTCGGAGTACAAGAGGCGAATGGTCCGATATCAATTTATTTTATGCGATTGAAACGTATCATAAAAGCAACCGATGCGAAAACTGTGGACGACCATGCAATGTTGTTGTTTTTATTTTCCTTTTCTTTGTACCCCCAAAAACCCTCAACGTTTTCCGATATCTTCGCCATGGCACAAAGGTGAATTCCTCGCTGCGTTTCAACGTCTGTCTCAAGATAACCTAGACGTGTTTGGACTGACTGCTTTTCAAATTTATAACTTGGACACGACTCATTATTTTTGTTTGCAAAAGGTTTGGGGAAAAAAAAAGTCATTGCCAAAATACGCTATATGAAGATTGAAATTCCCACGGTGACCATCATCATTAATTTCGAGAAAATAATGATACAAAAAAATGGTAAGGTTATTAAATTGCTGACCCAAGTCGCAAAAATAGTGTTAAATAATTCTTTTTGATGTCTTATTTTCCTCATAAATACTTTTGTGAGATAACATTTTGGCACAAGGGCCAAAAACGTTTTCGAAGGAAATGATGCAGTATATATTTTCCTATATGTATCTGTGTCTCAATTTTTGACCTGGTTGAAACATTTTCTGGTTAAAAGTTTATATTTTGCGGTAAATATTGATTCAAAACTAATTCAGATGAGTGTCATTGATACCGAATAGTTGGAAATCATTTCAAGATAAGGGCAAATGAATTTTTGGACATAACCAACATGGTCGCTATGGTGACAGACTATCTCGATGAAATTTCAAAACATTTGTACTTAATTTGTATGCTAATACATCCTAAATAATTGTAAAATTCTTATATGATTTATACAAATTAACGGTAGCAGGCAGTTTCAACTAAATTTATTCAACTAAAATGGTACAACCGAAGGATTTACAAATAAGAAATGTTCAACTAAACAGATTTTCAACTAGGGTGTTTTCAACTAAACATCAATCAGGTGGTTTTTATTCTTCTGAGTTAGGTTAGGTTAGGTAACATTTTTGAGTTGTAAATTTTTTAGGTGAATTTTTTTAGTTTAAAAACTTTAGTTGAATTTTTTTTTGTTGAAGAAATTTAGTTGAAATTGCATGACTCCCAAATTAACACAAGTATGATCAATTGCTTAAACGCAAATTGTACGTGCATTAATCCCGAAGACCAATCCAGCAAATACGATTCCATATAATTCCTTTCTAGCTAAACTTAGTTTTATTTGTCATTTTTAAGTTTATAGTTCACTTATTAGAAAATTGAATCGAACAGTAGACTACGTAATTCTTATCAACATTTGCAAAAAGAAGCCAGATTTGTTATGTGCAAATACCAACATTCCGCGAGTGTGACAGAAATGTTCCACTCTGTAAATTGGGACACGTTGAGGTCCAGACGTGAAATTTTATCTATGAGGTTATTTAAACATTTTAATCTTTCTTATAATTTACATCTTGTTTCCCATATTTTAACGCCTAACACCACTCTATGAGTAGACATAATGACTCAAATTCTTTGACCTTGGCTTCGTGCCAAGATGGATGCTTACTATTGGTCCTTCTTTTTATATGTGATTAGACGATGGAATAGCCTTTTTGGCGATTAGTAGAAATTCGATCTAACAATGATGTCTAAGTCGCTACTGATATAGGAACATTCTCCTGAAATTGGGTATGACCTCCCCCATCCTCCCATACCATGTTGCATTTATTTGCTGACTTAAGGGTATGGAGTTGAATTGAATTCTACCAAAATTTAATTTTAAATTAACTCTTTCAATCCTGTTAACAATTTAATTATTTGCAAATTAACGTACACCTTATACCTCACTATACAGTCGCACTTTATACGGCTTTTCGCTATAACAGCCTTTTTTAAATTATGGCACCGTTTCGATTTACGGCCCACAATGTTTCGTTATACGACCAAAAAAAAAATGTAATTAAAGAAAGTTACCAAAATATGTGATAAATTACCAAAATTGCTTAAGGGTTTTACTTCGTTTAAGAAGGGGAAAATATGAAAATCTCAATGCAGAAAGAATCGATTCGTTATACAGCTTTTTCGCTTTACGGCCAACTTTTCTGGAACATATCTAGGCCGTAAGGCGAGGTACAGATGTACATGAACATCTTCATAGCGAGGGTCCACTATACACCTATATCTCGCTATACGACTGCTCTTTATGCAGCATTTCGCTATAACGGCCTTTTTTTGATTATGGCACTGTTTCCATTTACGGCCCACAATGTTTCGTTATACGGTTATACTGCTTTTTGCTTTACGGCCAACTTTTCTGGAATGTATCTAGGCCATAATTCGAGATATGGGTGAATTCATCCATTCTTGGTCTTTGGTCAGCAACGCTACTTTGTTTTGATACTAATTTCGATACTGTCCTCCATTGTACAATGATAAGTGTCTGATCAAGTCATTGTCGTGCCTTACTGTATATTGACAGTGACAATGAAGTAAGAAAAAAGTAACAGCGCCATCTACCAGTTTTATAAACCCAAATGCTTCCCATGATGGGAGTTAGGAGGAATTTAGAAGCAAATGTGAAATGAAGCGAACTTGAGATTTTTATGGCAAATTTATGTATCAGAAATACACTTACCAATAACGGTGAGCTCGGTTTCTGCCTTTGCAACTCCAACGCTGTTGTTGACAGCACATATATAGGATCCACTGTCTTCTATCTGGACATTACGAATGACCAATGTCCCGTCCACTAAATGGGCTTTTTCTCCCAATTTCACTGCCATTGAACGACCGTCTCGCAGTTTTTCCCATCTGACAAACATAAAAATGCGCTATATTAGGACGATGCATGTTTATTGTAAAGCACATCAAAAATTCATGCGTGTTGCGAACAAGTCGGTAAACTTTACGGGTTTTTTATGTTTATGAAAAACATGAAAATATAAAGACATTTCTGAGCTTTGAGCTCGTTAAACATAAAACCATTAAGAGAGCCATACAAACTATAAATGCAATGTTTAATTTCGAAAGTAGCTTGTAATATTATAAATAAGTATAGTTCATATCATTTCAGTATACCGTATTTTTTTTCCATTTATTCACTGACTGAAACTATATGGGCCCCCTAGCTGTTCGATCGATTCACGAATTTAAAACTTTTCACTTTTTTAAAAAAAATTTGTTGATACAAGTATGTATTATTTATAATAATTCAACGTGAATTGAAAAATACAGTAGTGGAATATTTAAAAATTTATGAAATAACATAAACGAAAAATTTCTGGAAAAGCGCAATATAAGTAATCCCTCATTTCATTAATATATTCACCATAAATTGGACACATATGGTCATTTATGGCCATATCTGTTCACATGCAAGTATGACTCTATGGTCATCTTATCATAAATTAATAAACGTTTTAAACCCCCTCTAAACTAATTAACACATATAAACTAATAAATCTAATCTACTCTAATCTAACCCCTCTTAACTACTAAACCCCTCTTATCTAATTAACCCCTCTAAACTAATTAACCCCTTTAAACTAATAAACCCCTCTAATCTATTGAACCCCTCTAATCACCTGATCTTAATTTGACATTTTTTGCAGTTTCATTGTTAATATTCCCTTATAAAATCATTGGGGCTAATACAAATTATTCAGCATTACTTTAGGGAGGTTTATTCATTTTTACACGGGTCACAATCTGGACTGGCACATTCTATGATTTTGGAGATGTTATTCATTTACACAGGATGCATTTAGACAAATCTTACTGTACAAAGATGACCACTACATAGTTCTATATTGTTCAAATATGAATATACACGTCAATATTTTTTTTTTTCATACTGAAAGATTTCCATATTTAAGTTTGTACATTAACTTTGATACATGCATATGATGCATAATTTGAAATATAATTGTAAATGATATTTTTTTCTTTTTTTAAACATTTTTCTATAATAAATATATACTGTATATTTATATGTGACTATAATTGTAAGTTTTAAGCAATAAGTTATAGTTATAGCAACTATATCTTTAACATTACTTATCTCCATGATTAACTTCCGGTTCAGCTATATACTATATAGAGCTAGGCCTCGACATTTTTGGTCAAAATGTGCTATTTTTATCTGAATAGTGCATTCTTTGATTTATAACATTATTACTACGTGTCCTTATTATAGCTACACGTTTTAAGAGTATAGTATTTTGGTAGTGATATATAGTATATATATACACCTTGCATGCGCAGTTATGAGGAGGCTATGCCTAGTAACTCGACATAATAGCCACCTCGGTGTCACGAACGTAATACTAATCTCGTAAATGACTGCTGAAATTGCTAGCCATGATGTCAAGGAGAATGACCTGCTTGCCTTTTATCGTTTAGCCCTTGCTGTAATCCAAAATGAGCTAAAATTTTGCATTTTATGTACATGTCCATTATCTTACAAATTAGCTTTATTACGCATTATAACGCGAGAGCACTCGTTAGCTGCCATCGTTTGTTATATTAACGACCTACTCTGTAACTTAATATTGATTAAAATGTTTTGGCCATTTTTACTTTACATTAAACTTAGGCCTATTTTCTACATTTTAAGTAAAAAATTCATAAATAAACTCGTTGAATAATTTATTGCTCGTGTATGAATCTCATATCTTATTTATCTTGTTTCGAATCAACGTAAATTGAACTTTATCGGGTGGAAATAACATATGGGCCAAGTAAGGACACGTAGAAGTTATTTTATATTATGGTTGTATACCAGAAAATGGATGCAACTGGATCATAGTAATTTAAATGATAAATGTGGTACATAATGAACACCAAGGTGGTAAAGTTTTGTATGCCATATATATAACATAGAGAAATGTATAGGCCTTATGTAGCCATATAGACCCATGTATAAACCCCATGTACACATGTATAAACCCCATGCACACATGTATAAACCCCATGCACCCATGTATGCACCACGTGTAGCCATGTATGCACCACATGTAACCATGCATAGGCCAGATATAGCCATGTATAGGCCACATGTAGCCATGGGCTACACATTTATGACCATACGTGCATTTATGTGCAAATGTGTCCATTTTCTGGTTTATATCCATAACTATAAAAGTCCATATATAATTTTTCCATCCTGAAGTGCTTTGTGGTATACTTATAGCTCCTCATTGTTTTGTTATTTTAACATAATATTTACAACAAATTGGGTGTCTAATTTTGTAAATTATTTGCCATCTTTATACCCTATAGTACATACTCATTTTCTAAATTGTGATAATAACAGTCACAGTTGCTGCCATAGTAATAAATTATCCGCATTTAATGATTTTTATGTTCCACTAATGAAGACAGCAATGTGGATAAATTATTAAAGTATAGCTTTAAAAAGCGTAGTTTAGAGAAAATTTATATCAATTCTCTTATTTTTGCAGCCTATCATTTGTTAATGTAGACATTACAAATTTATGAAAATTGTAAAACTTTTACCAAGTGTCTTGCATCATTGAAAAATAGAGCTTAGATACTTTAATAAATTGGATAATACAGCGGGGAATTATTTTTTCAAATATACTAGTGTAACATAATTGATGTCTCTTGTTAGTCAAAACTGCTTTTAAGCACATTTTTTTTATTGAAAATACAACTTTATTACATTTTTTGCCAAATGTACACTTAAAAATCCCAGGGGAATTAATATATTTAGGATGATAGAGATATAATTGTAAAAACTACTATTATTAATACATTATGTATCAGATTATATACAATGGGCGCCCTTTAAGCTTTTAGGAAATTAATACAACATGAATATATTGCAGAAACTATACAGGGTGGCCACAAAAAAAGAGGAACCTTTTTTATAAATTCGTAACTTTTTTGTTTTTTAATCAACGTTAATCCAAATTTGCACAAATATAGGCAACACACGTACGAACAAAACTACTATGAAACAGTAATCGACTCGTCAATTAATTGTTCCCACATCCGGACATGTGTTACAGAGGATGGAGGACACTTTGAGTACAAATTGAAATAGCTGTTTGGTTCGTTCGTTTGTTGCCCTATACTTGTGCAAAATTGGATTTAGTTTGATTAAAAAACAAAAAAGGTTGAAAAAGGTTCCGCTTTTTTTGTGGCCACCCTGCAGAAGTTTTTAATTTAGGTGTACTTGTACAAAGTTTATCAAAATACAATATTTTACGTATTACACACCGTATATATTTACTATATCCAGAAATAAGCATTTTGGAACATTTGATTTTAAATAAAAACTTGAATAATTTGTGTATTTAATGTTTGGTTCTGACCTGTATGCTGGTACTGGAAGTCCTTGTCCTATACACGGTAAACGCACTTTCTGGCCCTGCCAGGCCTCGATAGTAGGTCTCGAATGCACAATTAGGGGAGCCACACTTCCACTTGGTTCTTGAATACAAATTTTGTAAAAAAAAATGGTAAGAATTAAACGGAAACAAACAATATACGGAATTAATCACACGCTTTAGTGATAGCGATTACAATTTGGCAAGAAGTGTTGAATTTGGAACAACTCCTCGCGTGTCACCCCGTGCACGTGCACGCTATCCACGTGCTGTGAAGAACGTGCTGCGAAGAACGTGCTGCTGTTCTTAATTCGAATTCGTTGTTCGAATTCGAATTTAATGTTGAATTAAACTTGTTTCATTCGTTTAATTTCCATAACTTCTGCTCGCGTTATTCATAAAAGGGTAAGTTGGTTAAATATTTCAACGACGTGCTTGTATAGCCAACTATATTCAGTGCACATGGAGAATTATAAATTCCCCACATGTGATAAATGCCAAGTATACTGACTGATAATGTCAGTTTTCGCTAATATTTGATGATAAATAGTTATAAATTTATTTTATTGCTAATACTTAATATTAAATAAATTCAGGGAATGTTTTTTTTTAACTCCACACAATAAAATAATACTAAATTAAAAAAAATAAAAAAAGCAACACGATATAATTCATTTAACCCGGGGAATGTTGACATGGATAGTCCTACATTCATAGCATAGATGAAATTTTGTTATTTTTGCTTAATCCTTATATATTTTATAAAAATATATATTCCTAATTATATATTTTTTTGTTTATAAAATCTGTATAATCCTAATTTATGTATATATGAAAAGTATATTATTTTTGTTGAATATATATTTTGTCCCAAATATCGTGTATTTTTATAGTTTATGAAATCTGTATAATCTTAATATATATATAGATGAAAAATGCATTTTTAGCGATATAAGTCTGTTGTATTTTTATATATTATGGCAAATTTTGTTTGTGCCATATATCTATTTCCGATTTACATTTCTTGGCCCCTAACATATTGTTTTTAATGAAACAACACCCGTGATATATATTATTTTTGTTTAATGTATATTTTGTCTCAAATATCGTATATATATATACATTTAAAACAAAATACGTATCACTAATTATATAAATTTTTGGTTTATAAAAACTGCAGAATCTTTATATACATAGATAAATGCATTTTTTTGCGAAATAATTCGGTTGTATTTTTATATATTATGGTATATTTTGTTTGTGCCATATGTATTGCTGATTTACACTCTTGGCCCGTAACATATTAGGTTTTTAATGCAACAATAACCCTAGCTGATTCTAATAAACAAAATGCAATCTTGAACAAAAATCCCATTATTACCGTTTCACTGTGCACTTTCCCATTGATCTATTCGCTCTTGTGTTCCCCTTCCTAAGCCATATATAAGTTTCAAAAGATTTCATCAATGCCTTGAATACATTTAAATTTCTAATAAATGAGAGCCTTGTAATAAATGGCAAATGCAAATGTTGCGAAGGTAGCTTACTTTTTTCAACAAATTTCTCTCATTCGTTTGTTGCATGGTATTTAATAAAAACTATGTACTTTTTTATCCTCTTCCTTCTACGAGTCTAGCCAGATTTAGACTGAAATCCTCCCACACACACATATATATATACATCTGACAAAAGTTTACTTAAACGATAGCATGAGATCCAATTTCCTGCTCATCAGATAATGCTGTTATTTAACGCGTAATGAGAATCGCTACATGTATATATTTCGTATACTTACTGTATACGAAATATATATTTATATGTACGTTAGACTGTTTTTCATAAAATATTATTTGCGAATGCTTTTCAAATGTTGAACAAAGAGGGGGGGAAAAAAAGCTGAATCCTAAAAAGGTATGTTGACGGATTTTACCATCCTGAAACATTTTATCTATATATTATTAGTACTGTTCGTGCTTACTTATTACCAAAGTTATTACATACAATGGATAAAACGTTGGTGGATAACGTAATTGCAGGTCTGCGAGTTGTTTTCAATCTAGATTTATGTGAATCCCATTTATTGAATTTGATGGATTTATCTACATTGTATTCATGCACTATATTAGGTTGAGATTCCATACGGGGGTAGAAAAAAATATGTAAGTATATAGCCTTTTATCTTCATATATTCGAGTGTATATGACCATGCAAATCCATATATGACCCAGAAATGAGTGTATATATATATATATATGCATATGGCCATGCAAAGGTGATATGAGATTTATAAACACATCTAAAATTAGACATACAGTGGAGTCTCACTTGTATTCCCCTTGTGTAAATACTGTTCAATTATAAGAAGAGTTTTTTCACATAACTGTAATTGGCATTTATGTCCATATATGGGGCACAAGAAATACCACTCCACAAGGGGAGTGGTATTTCTTATATGTAAATGTAAATGACCATACATCTTTCGATATGTGTATATATGGTTGTCATGAGACTATCACATATATAAACACAGATGTAAAATTGGACATATTTGGAAATATGTTCCAATAATTTGGCCCCTAAATTTATGTCCATATATGGATATGACCATAAATCTTCCAATATTTGTATGCAATTCTTGCCAAGGGAATATCACATACATAAACACACATGTAAAATTGAACATACAAAGGGAAAAAGCAATAAATGGACACATGAAATTTTTTGAATATTTTTTTTTGGTATTTGTATCCATATGTTAGAAGATATATGAACATCTAGGTCCATACATCCACGGATATGTGGCCACACCAAGTGGAAATTCCGTATATGGACCCTTCATTAATTGGAGATGTACCCAATTTTAATATACTAATGTGGTTCTTAATTTAAAGTTTTCGTTATTATGTTAACCATTTTACGTGACGTTATCATCACAAGCATATATCGTATGTTTATTTCGAAGTTTTCTAAAATAATTCAAATCTGTTTTTATCTAAAAATTAGTAATTTCAGTAAAACATAACGTGGCATTTTGCTTGTTCATAACGTAATCTGGCTGCGTATTTCCATCCACGTAATTGTATTTGTGGTAATAGCGTATATTAGTCGCTATATTGTTATTTCTTTATCTATATTGCTGGCTGGAGTTTCACCCATGGGAGTCGTATAAAATCAGATAGGCTAAATGCATGAATATGTAGTGTATATATATTCGTCCATTCCGCTCAATTTGGGACAATTACCTCGATTACCAGTTAGCAGTAACATTTCCATATTTTCTACGCTATCGTCCGACAAAATTCGTTAGTGGTGCACCAAATAATTATCATTTATAGTTATTACCAGACTGCTTTTTCTGGGGGAATAATCGTGTTAGATTGCGAGCATTATTTATCTTCAATAATTCCTAATTGCTTCTATTAAGGGCTATTCAGATCCTTGTCCGTATTGCACGAAGCCACTTTATATAAATGATGCAATTTTCTAAAGAGTACACATTTTAAAATGGCGAACGCTTTTCTTTACAAAACCAATGCCAAAGTGTTAAAAAAGAGAGAAAATTGTCGCGCATTTGAATGCATCCATCTATACAATTGCCTATATACAGTTTCGTGAACAATTTTCACGACTGTCTGAATATTAAGAGCATTTTACAGACAAGTACTGGAAATGAAACGGAGTAGAAATTTCTATTTTTGTACCACTTCTTCTCAAATACAGTGGAACTGCGGTTTACGAACTTAATCCGTTCCTCGACCCTGTTCGTTAACCGAAAAGTTCATGATCCGAATCAATTTTTCCCATTGACATATTGTTATGGCTTTATGTGTGGAAATAATAAAGAAAGGAAATCGTCGGATTAGTTAAGTGTTGTTTGTTAAGAATGAGCAAAAAAAAAAAAAACTTAGGGCACCATGGTTAAAATTTACATTTCGGAAACCTAATAACGGCAAAAATTGAACCTTAACTCACGTAGAATGAATATCCAGAATGGTTTTTCATAGTTTTGTAAAAGTGTAAAATTCCTCCTAAATTTTATAAGAGATAGTTAACTACTTGTACTTACATTTGTCAATAACATTTGGATTGGTTGATGGACCACATGTGATCCATGTGGTGTTCGTAGACTGAGATGTTCGTTAACCGAGGTTCCACTGTAACATGAAAATTTTTTGCTACCATAAAATGTGGGAATTTCGAAAAATGCCTTTTACCAAAGTTTCCCGCTGTACTGATAATGGGGCAACTTTGGGACAGAAATTTATGGGAATATTCCTGCCCTTGTTAATAAAAATGTAAAAATGATGAAATATTCGGAAAGAGGAGAGTTAATTTTATTTGACATGATCAGTTTTGGGTTATAATTATTAAACACTTTTTTTCAGAATTACAAAAAAAAACGCCATTAACTGTCCTGAAGTATCTACTTTTAATCTTAACATAATTTTTTTACACAAACTCCATGTATGATTCCAGACATATATAGGACACAATATGGAATATATGACCCTATTTATTTTTTCCACCTTGGAATATACACTGTTTGTGACATATTTATATAATTTGGGAAATAATTTTAAGTTCACATTATGCATCTATAAATAAAACTGTATACAGGGTGTTTCAGCGCTATGTTGCCAAATGTTGTGGGCATGTAGAATGGGTTCATACAAGCCATTTATGTTGATGTACCCATAGGCGGAATTGCCCGGTTAGGGTGCTGGAGGCCACCAAAGATCAATGCAGTCCCATTTTGGGCCCGA
>JAQGAE010004759.1:0-12260 GCA_034696685.1 Julus scandinavius | reverse complement strand
ATTTTAAACAATTTTTATTTTTATTTAATCTCTTTTGGTTTGGCTGGAATTGTGTTTTAAAATTTCACCCATTGAAGATGATAGGGTTGTGATTCACCTTCAACAGAAAAGTTTATTGTACATATATATATATGTATATATTGTTTATGTATATATATGCAAATTGCTTGAATTTTGGACACTGGACATGCGATGAAACCTGCTTCCATTTGAACCAGCATACCACAATAGGCATAATGGACGAAAGCAGTGTTGGGCAGTAATTTAGTACATTCAATAATCTGAGTAACGAGTAACAGAGTAGTGAGTAAAAAAGTATAAACTGAGTATAAAAGTACTCAAAACTTACAAGTACATTGTACTCGATTACACATGTGCTCATTAAGGGTGAGTACAAATGCAATTGAGTATTACAGTAATCAGCAGTTATGATTACAAATGTAATTGAGTATTACAGTAATCAGAAATTATGATTACAAATGTAATTGAGTAATAAGGTAATCAGAAATTATCATTACAAATGTAATTGAGTATGTTGGATATATTTGAGTATAACGTACGTGTAGAACACTGCTGAGTACAAAAGTAAATGAACACAAATATACTCAAACATATGAGTACAATGCACTTGATTACAAATTTACTCACAACAGGTGATTATAAATGTCATTGAGTATTAATGTAATCGAGTGTTGGGAAGTAATTGAGTACATTGTATGAATTTGAGTGACGACTAACAGCAGTACTGATTAAAAAGTATAAGCTGCAATTCGAACAGGGAACAGGTTGTAAGTCGAGCAGTGGAAGAGGTCGTAAGTCGACCAGTGGAAGAGGTCGTAATTCTAGGAGTGGATCAGGTCGTAAGTCGAGGAGTGGGACAGCCTCAGCCAGGTCATGGGCGCCGAGAGCCAGGGCCGGGGGAAAGGGAGGAAAGAGGGCAAGGCCGTATATGTCATCAAATTTCGGGGGGGGGGGGATATATGGTCCTCGGTTTTACCTTAGAAAAACTGCTTTTTACTATAGAAAATTGCATTTTTGCCATGGAATAATTTCGTTATTACCTTAGAAACATTGCGTTTTTACCATAGAAAAATTGCATTTTTGCCATGGAATAATTTTGTTATTACCTTAGAAACATTGCGTTTTTACCATTACAAAATTGCGTTTTTACCCTAGAAAAATGGCGTTTTTCAGTTTTCATGACAATTCCAAAAGGTCATTTTTAACATTAAAAATTGTTTTCACACATATTCCGGAGGCCCGGGCCCCAAAAAATTCCGGGCCCGGGGTATTTCCCCCCCCCCCTCTCGTCAGGCCTGGGGACAGGTCGTAAGTCGAGGAGTGGGACAGGTCGTAAGTCGAAGAGTGGGACAGGTATGTATATAATTTTATTTGTGGTGATATAAGCTATCATGTCCATATGATCTTCATGATGATGAGGATCGAATTGTCGAATGGGACATTATTTTCAAATATGAAATTGGATCATTACATTCACATCAATATTTGACCAAAATATAATTGGTGTTCGCCCTCAATCTAAAGATGTTACATTAACAGATGGCGATGAAAATGCGCCATGTTACATGATTCCACTGTAATCGTAATCAGTACTCTTACTAATGAGTACGATTTGCCCAAATCTGGCTAGTACTCAGTTCATATGATTACCAAATTATACATGTATACTCAGATTACTCTGATTACATGATTCCACTGTAATCTTAATAAGTACTCTTACTAATGAGTACGATTTGCCCAAATCTGGCTAGTACTCAGTTCATATGATTACCAATTACACATACTCTACTCGTACTATGGAGTGTGATCCTAGTGTGTTAGTAATCAGTACTCTTATTATGAGTACAATTTGTTCCAGTGTGATTATGACCCTAGTACTCATTTCATATGACCACTGATTACATGTACTCTAATTACTCTCATTACATGATTTCACTGTATTCGATCCAGTACTCGTACTCATGAGTACAATTTGCCCAACACTGGACGAAAGTATGCAACTATGTATTTTTTGTTCACCATTTGTCCAAATATAACTTTAACCAAATGTCTACGAATGTCCAGGAATAAAAAAATCCAACTAAGCATAAAAATGTGCTGCTCTCAAGTAAGCCTCCGGAACTCAAATGTCTGTATGGCAATTGGCCATGTTCAATGTATGCAGGTTTGCCCAGGACCAAAAAAGAGCGCACAATGAATGTTCAGGGTAGAAAATTGTTAATTGGACCAAAAGTGTTCATATTATATACATGTATAAAATCAGGTGTTCATTGTAATGAGGTGCTCACATTGCAGGTTTCACTGTATTACACTTGTTCCTCCAGTATTCTTTGAACGATCTTAAATTTAGATTGTTTTTTGTAACTTACATTGATGAAAAAATGCAGCAACAATATGTCACTTGCACATGTGCACGTACACGTTAGCTAATATTGACATGGAACCATTCCCTAGAATTATTTGGAGATAACCTTAGGACAGAAAAAAAAAATCGAAGTGAGTTTTTATAAATTTTCAGACGTAGTGCGCTTAGGGCCTTTCTCTATTGGTCACGGCCTCTTTAAAATAAGGCCAATTGGGTTGTTTTTAAAACATGAAATCACTGTGATGGTGATGGTGATTTGTTTTACTTTTTAAAGTGAACAAAATTACTAAAATCCTGGAGATCCAGTACGAGTATATGTGCATTACATAAACTTACGATTTTCCAAATGTTTGCATACGGAATGTGGAGGATATTCTGCAGATTATGTCCGAAGTGGATACAGGTGTAAACCGACTTACATTGTACAGAAAATGTTTTGACTAAAGTTATTTGGTCTTGGATTTCAAAACAGTTTTCGAATGAAAATGATCTTTAAGATGCCCAGGTAGATGGCCTCAATTATGTGTTAAAACCGTATTTTAGTTCAAGGTGAACTTATTATCTTTTTTGCCCCTTGTTAGCTTCAAAGGTTAGGTTATAAAAATATCAAAAGTCATAATTAAGCCACTGTTCATTATTTACAATGGAAACGACCAGGCTTTTTCGAAAATAAAGAACAACGCCTCTACGGTATAAAGAAATTTGCATCATACGTCATCATGACGTCTTCTGTCTTCTTAATAATCAGCTAGAAATTTAAAAAAATCAATGCCGTCACATATTTTCTTGGCTCTTTTTAATATAAAAGGATACTAGAGGAAATTCGCTAAAGGGAATAATTTTTTTTTTTGAAAAGGAAAACTTCCATGACATTTCAAGGCTTAATTATTGAGGACATTATTGAGGGCTTTTATGTTGTGAATTGAACCTTTGAATATTTTCTAAACAATATCTGGAAATGAAACCAGTCACAAAAAATATTGTACATAAAAGTAAATGCCCCGTATAAAAGAGGAAGGCAGACGGTGGCGGGAAAATCAGTTCCGTACGCAAGCGCACACTCACAGCCGCCAAAATCAGTATTTCCGGTTGGAGCTACCAGCCTCTAAAAGCAGTTTTTTTCTTCGCGAATAACTTCTTGAATGGCTTCCAATCCTCGCTTGAAGGTACCTAATACCACTAAATTTGAAACTCCTGATTAATTAATCACATTTTGAAAGATTTACAGTAAAACATGACTTTTACAGGTATACTATGCATTTCCTATTTTCCTTAGTTAATGCGCCGTAAAGAATGGGTGCACAAAACTACTTTAATCGATGGTTGTTTAGCTCTTTGCCTAGCTTTCGCTGCAGGAAAAAGCAAAATTTAAGAAAATGATAACACTTCAGCAAGTAAAAACTTACAGAATGTAATGGCATCGAAGATGGATCCATGGGCGCCATTTTGAATAGGTGGCACTCTTGGACCAGCAATGTTTAAGCTACGGGTAAACAAATGACACGAACAGACACAGAACTTGGTAATGGTTCATTCATCTAGGAAATAATAAAAACATGTTGAACGCAACTGAACATGAAAACACAAGGAACGGTATAAAAGACGAAAGACCAAAGTCTTTTTAGCGCCATCTGGTGTGTGATTTTGACATTGAATTGGTTGCAGGGTGGGTGGAAAAGGTCAAAGGGCATTTGCAAAAGTGAGGAAGAGGACTACATTGGGTGCACACGCCTCGCCCTCGAAAGCCCTCGTTGAAAAAGCGAGAAAATGGGGGCAATTCATAAAGAGGCAGCAATAATGGTAGCAGTAGTAGTAGTAGTAATTAATAGTAGTAGTAGTAGTGTTATAAGTTGATTAACAATAACATTTATGGTTTTTTGAAGGTAACCATTGTACTTTTTATCAACAAAAGGTGTACAAAAAACTTTTTTCTCGTTATATTTACAGCAAACACGCAAGGTTTCCGTCATATTTATAATATATAATAATAATGATAATAATAATAATAATAGTCGATCCATTAATAAAACGCTACAGAGACGCGAAAATGTAGATTTAGACCTACAAACTACCGATGTGAATGCCATGAACTTTCTGTTTGCCTCAATGGGTTGGTATTTAATTCAGAATTACAAGTAAACAGAATGCATGAAATGGTACCAAAAAAATTGGCGTTTTTTTGCGGAATGAGCTTTGGTGCATTTGGGGAAGGGGGTGACAGGGACCTACCCTAAGTGGCTGGATAAACAAACGGGTGACCTTTCCCCCAATGGCGTCACAATATGGCTTTTTCCTGCTGGGGAGCTAAGGATAATAACACATTTACAAGAATAATCCTGAAGTGAAGGGGAATTTAGTGAAAACACATCGTGTGCACAATGGACCCTTATTCCATAAATCAAATTAGATCAATCATACAGGAGATGGTCTTGTGTGTACAGACTAGTTTGTCTTTACCAGCAATGTACAGGGTGAAATAGACTTTTGTCGCACACTGTAAAACAAATGACAAGTTAATATACAAAACTAAATAAATCTGAGATTAAATCGCCTGTTGGACAACGATTGTTGATACTAGAATTCGGAGAACTCTGACTTGACTATTGAATTAGCAGCCAACTGTTAAATAAAGATTAAGCCAAGTCACAATATAGCTATATGGTGTACAAGGTGCGTTAGAAATCGCATCAATCCAATTCTACATCCCCAATGTCGACAATGGCTAAAGGAGGCATAGTGACTCAACCCGTGCATTCTTGCGTGTAATACAATGTACAATAAATAGCTATTTTTATGTTTTTAAAAAAACACTTGATTTACACATTAAAAGTGAAATTAATACGCGCAGGAGCCTCAGGTGGAATATAATACAAATAAAAATAAAGCCGCCATCTTCATTTTCAGCATTATGTTCACTTCAGTAATGCGATAGCAAAATTCATTAATATCCATAACATTGGAAACGAGGAATAAACAAAGAACATTAGTAAGAACAAGGGTGAATAAGTAGCTAGCAGATTAACTTAAGTTCGTATAGTGTTTTTGTATTGGAAACATCGTTGTCTCATCAGGACGTTCTGTAAATTTGTTGGAAAAAATTCAAACATGTCTCAAGGTTTCCAAGACTCATTGCTTACATTTTCAAGGACCTGTCACACGACTAATTATCACAATATTTGTCAAAGGAGTCAGAACGTTTTGTAGAGAATTTTAAAAAATCGTTGCATTTTTTGTTGTTGTATACAACAACAAAAAATGCAACGATTACTTGTTTTATATAGAATTTTTGCGATTAACAGGATTTTTCCGAAGCGGACTGGAAATTCCAGCATAAATTAAGTGTTTTAACACAAATTTCAAGCATATTTCTCCATTTTTTCAAGGTGATTAAATTCAAGAACATTTCCCGAATTTCATGGCTTCTGGATACCCTGTTCCTACATCTGGATACACGTGTTCAACAATGTTGTGCAACAATGTTTTCTGTATATTTTTCCAAATATTATATCTGAAAGTTTTTTCCTCATATGTGTATTGCTTACATTTAGTCAGGGTGTTTTCTATATTGTTGTTATTAGTAAATTTTTAAGATAAATTGTGAAAGCTATTCTAAGAAATTTATTGTTTCTTAGAATCAAAGCTTTTTTACTGTTGGTGGTAGTGAAATTAAATGTGCGTCTTACAATCGATGAAATTCGGTAATATAAATGTTTAAAATAACAATACAAATGCTTTTTTGGGCATAACCAACGTTTTAGAGGTATTGCTCATGTTTTTCAAATTGGTTTTTGAAAATATTTTTCACATCAGCGTTATATAACACCGAATGTTTTCGGTTTAGATAACCACAGAATGTCAGAACTAACATTAAACCAATTTGAACAAACTTGAATATCATTGAACAAACAAAAATTCGACAAAAATGTGGGCGAATGTAAATTTGTACAAAAGTGTAATGTTATGCTTGCTTATTCACCCTGCACTTACGAACAAAACAAAATGCTAATTGTATACATAGGCAGTGACACATTCTTATTCCAATACAACAAATAGCAAACAGTTTTTGCATTGCAAATGCTGTAGTAAAAGTGGTTTTGAAACATGTATTCAAATTTGCATTTCAATCAACTGTCTGAAATTGGCGTTCGTCCGATCTAACTTCAGATCCCAAGCAGCCAAACTTATAAAATACGAGGTTCATCCATAAATTTACGATTAAAGGCTGCAATGTCACAATCACCACCGCAAAAGTTAAAATGTTAATTGCGAGGTTAATTACGTTCCAACAAACAATCGTTCACTGCTTAATGTATATAATGAATATTTTATGTACAATATAAGGATCCAGGACTACCCAATTTAGGTACAGTACTTGCACCAAACTTCGATTAATTTAACTGGCGATTTCTTTTATGAATAAATCAAACGGTGTTTGTTGCAAGTCCCAGGTCATTATTCGCACGATACACTTTTATAAATACAATTATTCTGGCAGCAACCAAGATGGCTGCTAACAACGCGTTTAACTTTTTCGCTGCTTAATAGTAGTTTTATACATTGGCATCCTTAGCTTATTTCGCCCAATTTTCAAGCAATTAGTAGCAAATCTGTGCGAACAATGAAAATGTAGTACGTGCTTGGTTGACATTCCTTTTTTTAAAGTTGATGTGAATGATAACCCCGATACAACTGCTTGGGCTTAAAATTTGCACAAAAAAAATGTAGAAAAGTCCATAGAAATAACGTATATTAGTAATCGTATACATTTCTATATTTTTGGTGGGGTTTTCTTTTAAGCGTTTAGATTTTAAATCAGAAGCAAATTGCACAAACATCTATTATACCTACTTTAATTTTGTAAAGCTATCTTGTTAAAGTAAGCTTTGGAAATCTTCATCACCAAAATTACAGATTTTTGCATGTCCACGTTTTGGTCTCAGTGAAATATTTAGCAATATTTTAGAAAATATAAAAAAAATTGGACAAACTATTTATACAAGTAATATTTCCCTCCATATATTAAACTCGATACCAGTATAAATAGTTTTAAGTTCCACTTCTATTATATTGCAAAATATGTCAATGGATAAAAATATTGCTTAAGTTTATTTTCAATTCCATGTTTCTTAAAATGATAAAAGAAACATTTTCTTGAATATATGCTTATTTAAACAAGATAAATTGTATGTGATAATGATTATATTTTTTTTGGTAAACACGTATACCTTTTCGAATATTTTTGTTTCTCCAAATCGAAAAACCCAAAAGATTTAACAATAGATGTAACAAATACTTCTGTTTTAAAGCCATCCAATGGGAGCAACCCCTTTTTTAGGTAAATTTGTGTGGCATAAAAGCGGCCAAAACCGCCTGCATGATCGTTGATCGTGGGGATTAAAATTCCAACAATAGTTACAGTAACCATCATAAGCTATTTCACATGCTGCTCAATGCGATGATATAGCGATACAATACAGATACCAGAATAATACATCACTTTCTCAATGAAACACAACGCGGGCTGCGGCAATGAATTTTGGTGACTAGAAAAAAGTATGGCATGATTGCGCAGAACAAATGGCGAATGTTATGAGATTGTTGTCAAAAGGTATTTGTAAAAAAGAGATTGCAAAAATCTCCCATTCTAATCAACATGAGTGGAATGTTCGACCAAAAACAGCTAGTCATATGAAACACATTCAAAGCTTAATTTCTCAATTAAATATCCTAAAGTATTTAAAATGAACATACTACAAATATATTTTTGGTGTTTCAATAGCTACATGTTGGATGTTGCACTACCTTAGACTAAATCAAGGAAATTTGTATAACCAGTGTTTTCAACTTTTTACATCTTGTGGTACGCTGCATAAGGAGCCAAAAATGTAACGGCACGCCATTAAGTCTTTTTAAGGAGAAATTTTCCTCTCATTTTATCAATAAAATGAAGAAAAATCACGTTTCGAATAAAATAATCTGCTCTACGGTGGACACTTGTAATATTTTATACTTACAATTAGTATTTAGAAGGTAAATTTTCGACCCTCCTACAAACTTTCACGGCACACGGGTTGAAAAACACTGGTGTTTACTGTAAATTTCCTCGACTTATTTTTAATAGAAAATTCAATAAAGGTGAGTTTGTTTTCTGCAACCATTGAAGCCATCACAACGTTTAAGCTCACATTGCCAATATCAGGTGCCCTTACTCGAAATCTGTCCAAGGACCATAAGAGAGACGACGACGGTGGATACCGTATTTTACAGACTATAAGACGCACTTTTTTCTTCAAAAAATTGCCTCCAAAATTCAGGTGCGTCTTATAGTCCGTAACATACTGTACCTCTTATGGTCCTTCGACAGACTGCGAGTAAGGACCCCTAATGATGCCAACTTGAGCCGGAACATCGTGCCGATTTAATAAACCAACGTTTGCAGAAAAGAAGTGTGCCTTTATTGAATAAGAAATAACCACATTTACAAACATCTCAAGTGTATGCCCTCGCCCTTCATACTTTGGCATAATCATTAACCCTGCAAAAATGATGCAAAAAAATGTTACTGTAATCAAATTTAGATTTGACTTTCAACTTTTGACAACAATCTCTGCAGAATAAGTGGCAGTAGCAATGGATAGCGACAGATCTACAGCAGCAGCAAATTCTGCATAAATTGCTCGATGACAAGTGAGGGGCAATTAACCGAGGAAAAGGTTTTAAGGTAGTTGATGGCCACTTTTCAGGATGAATACAAATAGATGTAAACGAAGAATGAAACGAGGACAATGAGTAAATGGAAGCCGTAAGTGGCATTTCTGGGGAAACTGACTAATAAATAAGTATGGATGATTTATGATAGTTTGGGCTTCGTTCCTGCATCTCGGAAGTCGTTGGACTTTTAGGATGAATTTGGCCATAATTCTTTACAATATAAATGCGTTTCGAGTTTGGCTGTCATCGAAGGAAGCACTCACCTTCCAGCCTCTCAAGACATGGGGCTTAAGAAACTAAACTTAACTAAGCCTTCTGTCAGCATTATCCTTAAAACAAACTTAATTACTGGCTAAATCTAACCGTTTTACCTAAATTATCACTTTACTGTGGGACCGGCATTAACTGGGTGAGAAATGCATTTAAGGCAAGCCACATATAATTAACATTTTTGCGTACAATTTTGGCCATTTTCAGTTGTCACCAAGGGGCCAGTGATGAAACACATCATTGATTCGTACCGCAGTATTCATAAAGCAGCTCTTTCATAGTGAACGAGCATAAGCAAGAGATGACAACACACTTTGTTTGTCGTTCAATATGAGTACACAGGAACCAGATGAAAATCTGCTGCTAAGCTTTCAATGAACATCCTTGTTTTATCAATTTTCCAATGGTGACGTTTACCCTAACCTTGCACAATTTTTCCCAGTGTGGGAATCCACCCGTAGACTAATTACTCGTATGAAAGCAATGGCAGCAGGGCAAGAAGTTAAAAAACAAGGAAAATATGTTTTTACATCTAAAGTTTGGATGGGGAAAAGTCATTTATTTCTGCATCATATTAAGGCAGTCATAATAATATTACGTGCGAAGTATTGGCAGTTGAAAGCGCATGCAGGAAAAGCTGATAATTAGAAAATAAAAATGTGAACAGTGGCATTTATTTTAAGAAGACGATTCAAATGATGTACATTATCTAAAATGTGCTGCATGGCTGCTCTTTTTTTGTAGTCAACATATTTAGTTATTTGGCATGAAATATGCATCGCTTAGTTTGAGATGTTAAGACAAAAATGATTATTATTATATGTAAACATCAAAACAACGAATTATAAAAAAGTTTAAACAAGACAACTTCTGAAGATATTAACGGGCACATTTAAGAAATGTTTTTTTTTTTTTTGCTAAGACCCTGATTTTTATATCATCTTTTAAACCATTGCAAATGGTTGTTTAATATACGAGTTTGTGCATGAAGTGCAGTAAAAGGAATGAAAGCAAATGTTACAAAAATAATCATCGATGAATTTGGCAATATGCTGAATTGAAATGCCATCATTGTTAAGTCACATTCTTAATAAAAAATAAATGGATTAATAAATTATTTCAATGAAATCTATTGACACAGACAGGATTCTAGAGCAATGTTAACCGTTGGACCGAATTTGTTGGGCAGTGTCAAAAGAATCTTTAATATTCCTGGGTTACCATAACAAACATTGTATTCGTAGGCACGTTGTACAGGGTGGCTTAGCATTAAACAAGCCAACAAATACTTGCCAAGCAGCCCCAATAATATGAAAATAATTATGTCTTTTGCATAAAAGTTTTCAATATCTCAATGGATCAAATATCACCTGGTTGCATTTCTTTAAAAACTGCGATACCAAACTTGCATTCATTTTAGATACTGTACATCACTTGAAGGCGGCCGTGCTCAGCACTGAATATTTCAGGCTAGTGAACCCTGTTTATGTCCCCAAGCAACCACTGCAGGACCGAATGCCCCAGTGTCTCTTGGCCACGACTCATCTTCGCAAAGATAATGCTTCTTGCGCTCGCACCAAGCCCACACTAGCCACAGTGTACGCCTGAGAGTCATAATGGAATTCCAGCGAGGCGAGTGCCGTTAAGTTGAGAGGACTGCTGCAATCCGCCCCTTAAAATTTCAGCGACAACTACCATAGCTGAAATGGTTTGCTTTTTTTTTTACACATATATTTTTGTATTTTTAATTACTAACTTTGCTTACCTAGAAACTACAATCATTTTTAAAGCCGTCATATGTCCTGGCAGTCGGATGGCCAGAGAAATGTCGTGACCACACATGCAGGAATGACTCGATGCGTAGCTAATCTTCACCCGTTTTTTTGGTGGGGGACATTCGCTTGTGGCCCCGATCAAAGCCAATCAACCATAGGTTCATCAATCAACAACTCCCTGGAGTGGTTCACAGGGCCGACGGTGTGTTTTGAAGAATCAGAAACTCCGTCACACAATCGCCGAGGAGCTGCATTTGATCGATGATGGTTAGAGTTCTTAAACTAGCCTTGGCCAAATGGAAGTCGTTCCAGCTTCCCTTTACTTGGCTGACATCAGGATTTGGCAATATCCACCTAAGTACAAATGGAGTATTAGAAAAACATTATAGTTTAATTGAAAAATTTGGATTATTCGCAAAGCCATAATTTAATTAGCAAGTCTAGATGGCAACGAATTATGTGGAGGTTACAGATTTAAAAAACAAGAACTTTGCGAAAACTTACCTCATGATCGACTTTTCGGTCCGTGCCGACAGTTAGTAAATTATTAAATTCTCTCTCTAGTATCTGCCGTGCCTAGAAAACGAAAAACAAGCATCGTTTTTAATTGACGTACATACAAAATGGAAAAAACAACAACAAAACTATATCGTTTACCTGAGTGTTTTGAGTGGGGACCTGAAGAGCTAATGCCATGCTGTTATGATCGAAACCTTCGTCCAAAGCGACAAGGGCACCATGAACGCCAGATTCGATAAGGTTGCCTGAGTATTCCTTTAAACCAAAGGAGTTAACCCATTTGATGACTCTATCATTAGACCACACTAGAACATCTGAAAATAGACAATATCATTTAGTAACTTGCTATGTATTTAAAATTGGTTTGCTTTCTGTAAAACATTATCTAAATAGAAAATATATAATCTTATTAACTTTGATCATAAGCAATTTTTGCAAGGACTAGTAGGACAATCGAATAGTAAAGCATTCAAAATATTAAAAAATAATGATGGCGACTTCGGTATATTTTAGTCTGTAAGCCTTAAGGTGGGACTTCACCGCACCAAAAGCAAAAGCAGAGTTTTTGAAAACATGTTGAAAAAGCATGTTTTTCAAAA
>JAQGAE010004758.1:0-12261 GCA_034696685.1 Julus scandinavius | reverse complement strand
CAGAACTTTGCTGTGCATATATTTTGTGGGAATAAACTCAATATTTGCATACGATGTGTTGTGACTTAATTACGATGCAAATTGACCGTGTCCGGATAAATATGCAATGCACTGTATTATCTGGCTACCGAATCTGGTTCCAATAACTGAATCTTTTACAATTTCTACGTATAACCAGATATTTGTCTATTTGTAGATTATTGTCTTCAGTACCATAAGAGTATACTATAAACTTGATGACTGGTAGCACATTTTTGTTGTTGGTACAGTACAGCCATATATGCATCAAATAATAATAATAATAGCCTTATTAATACCCTAATACACATGTAATAGCCTCATAACAGCCAAATAATTCATCCCAGAGCTATTCTATATATTAATGCTAAAACTGGTGGCGTATAATTTTATTAAAATTAACCCATGATAGCATTATATAGATTTTTTTAAGTCACATGTCATACACCAAAATGACACTATCCTATCAAACCAATCTCAGAAATAGAGCATGTGACATCATAGCCGTGTTTGCGAACATCAGCATGGCACTCACCAATAGCATCATTTAATATGCAATAGTAGATCTAGCAGTGGTGTCAAGATCTGAATACAATTGCACTATACCACCAGTCACTAAAAGCTTTCCTCCTTCAACAAAATGTGACACGAGTCGACTTGTTGACTATACTTAGCTTCAGGTAGAAAACCAAGCTTGTGACTTGGATAAAAAAAAACATTTCGAAAATGAATTTCAAAAAAGCAACTATGACACGTTGAAGTCATTAGAAGGTGGCACGAGTTCCAACCTTTTACCATCACAACTATATCATCGGGAAGCAACAACTACAATTCGGTACCACCATATCAACCTACATCCGATGACTAATGTATTCGTAGAAATATGGTCATTGGCAGGTCATCAGATTACATTCACAAATTTGTCCAGGTGGTGAAAACTAAACACCGGTGTAATTGAAACAATTGAGCAATTTGATCTCCATATGGAATACGGATGTGCCATATCCAAAATAAAACCAAACAAGGTGAGCACTATCGCCTCTTTGGGCTACTGAACCAGACACCATATGCAAATATGGAAGGTTAGTTCTATCTGGAATTAACCAGGCATTATTATTTCTGCTATCTTGTCGTCTGAAACAGGTATTAACCACATGAGGTGCTACCAATCAAGGTGTTGCATGAACCACAAATGTCGCACAAGACTTTGGTTTATTTGCAGACTTCCCATAACTTTTAGAATAGACAATGTTGTTACGTAATGTATCTACGTTGCATAAGTTTAATAAACACAAAATCAGCTGCAGTTTAACTCTATTATCATCTTCAACTCAGTAACCTGCAGTCAGCAAGATTACCATATGGCAAGGGGCCATTTTCAGGAGATTGCTCCTATGTAGGTAGTCACTTACAGACATCATTGTTAAATTTTAAACTTTAAAATAGATGGCTGGCAGCCTTAGCGTGGCTGAAATGTCAAAGGAATTCCATGATTGTCCAGCTGGTTTCAGCTCGATCATCTTCAACTGAGTACACTACAGTCAGCAAGTCTTCCATATGGTAAAGGGCCATTTTTAGGATATTGCTCCTACTTAGGCTAGCCACATTGCTAAATTTTAAATATTTCAAATAGGTGTCTGGCAGCCTTAGCTGAAATGCCAACGGAATTCCATGATTTTCCAGCTGGTCTATCATCCTCTTCAACTCAGTATCCTATACAGTCAGCAAGTTTACCATATGGCAAGGGTCATTTTTAGGAGATTGCTCCTAAGTTGGTAGCCACTTTGGCATCATTGTAAAATTTTAAACCTTTAAATATGTGGCTGACAGCCTTTAGCATGGCTGAAATGACATAAAAATTCTATGGATTTCCAGCTGGATCACCTTCAATTCAGTATATCTTACAGTCAGCAAGTTTACCATATGGCAAGTGGTCATTTTCAGGAGATTTCTCGTACGTAGGCTAACTACATTCTTAAATTCCAAGCCATCAAATAGGTGGCTGGCAGCCTTAGCATGGCTGAAATGACATAGAAATTTATGGATTTCCAGATGGATCATCACCTTCAATTCAGTATATCTTACAGTCAGCAAGTTTACCATATGGCAAGGGGTCATTTTCAGGAGATTTCTCCTACGCAGGATAACCACATTGTTAAATTTTTAATCATCAAATAGGTGGCTGGCAGCCTAAGCATGGCTGAAATGACATAGAAATTCTATGCATCTCCAGCTGGATTATCACCTTCAATTTAGTATATCTTACAGTCAGCAAGTTTACCATATGGCAAGTGGTCATTTTCAGGAGATTTCTCCTACGTAGGCTAACCACACTGTTAAATTTGTAACCATCAAATAGGTGGCTGGCAGCCTTAGCATGGCTGAAATGTCAAAGTAATACAATTGTGTTCCAGCTGAGTAAGGTTGTTCAGCCACCTGCTGTAGGTGAAGGTGGCTAAAAGCATCCACCTTTAAGCAGGTTGCCACGCCGCTGACCTTTGCCTTCGGTAAGGCACAGGTGTTGAGCAACTGACCAAGAGGCCCTTGGGCATCGATTTAACCGGTGCGTGTGTGGAACCAAAAATAACAAGAGAAGTCATAAAAACGCAACCAGCCAACCATATAAAGGTGAACCGAGGGTAGAAACTGAGGACACACTAGGCCAGAGAGAGAGAGACAGGTGAAAAAAAAACAAAAAAATGTATAAAAATCAAGGTGTCAAATTTAATAGCGTACAGAGGCAATCAATGTTAAAAAACCTTGCCAAGAAAACGCCTCCTACTCGCCCAGACGTTCAAAATGTCAACGTGCGTGGGCGAACATCATAATTAAACCGAAAATGTGTATAAAAAAAACAAAAATATACCTTCGTTGACAAAAATCCTAAAACCGACCATTGAAGAAAAACAACAACAACATCAGCAGTGTTGAACGGTACGGTTTACCTTTAAACGATGTGTTTACTCCAAAGTGAATGTCAGTGGAGTAGCATGGCGACACGACAGACCTGGATGCGAGTGTTACAAGGTCGTAATACTGCGATCGGTTTTTGACGGCTAGGAAATCGGGAGGGGCATGGGCAGGACCGGGAGCCAGGGTCAGGGCACAATGGGGACACCACAAAAAAAAAGCAACAGCAAGGGAGGGTGAGACAAACCCCTCAGCCCCAAGTTCCCAACGTCCGACAACAAAGACCATTCATGGGGTTCGTGGCGAAGGTAACGCTGGTTGGTGCGAGGGTATCGCCTACCTGACGATCAACAGAGAATTTGGGAGAAATAGTGGGCGAAAAAATCCACAATTTCCAACAAAATTCGGGAGAAATATGGACCGAATACGGACGACAACAAAGAACGGGAAAAGGGCGAGAGCTCGGCCGGGAGAGAAGCATAACGAGGCGGCCAAGCGCTAGTGTCAATACCCCGACTCGCGTCGACGTGCAAAGCGGTGTTTCTGGACGGGAAAAAACGCCAAGAACGAAAGCCCGGAAAATATACGTGAAATGGGGGTTACTTACGTCGAAAAACGGCCAAATTCCAGCGCGTAAACAACGAGGAAGACAGTGTTAGCACGCATCCACCTTGCCACCGTCAGACATGTTCATCTGGATTCGCGTTTATACTCTCGCATCCAGGTCTTCGCTAAATAGAATAAGCTCTACCGGCCGCCAGGTGGCGCCTCCCGTCGAGAAATCACAGCCGCTGCGGTCTAGTCTGGAGTGCTGATTCACCGGCAAATTACGAGTCTGTTGTCGCCGTTCACCTACGCTTTTAGACGGCAGGAACGAGAGCGCCCTTCGCCGTCGGTTCGGAATCTGCCATAGGGGCCATTTAAAAAGGACATCCCCGAAATTCCTTCAAAATTGACTCCCACCCTACTCCCTGTCGACATGGTGTCTATTTTAGACCAGAATGCCATCCCCCTAATAGACGTCCTTAAGCTGTTGTTTTTAAAGTAGTGTGTCCAGAAATTTTTTTGGAACATACAAAAGCCCATACTTTAAATTGCCAAGCACAACTCGCTACCAGTTCCATGACATTTTTCTGATAAACGGAAATTTCCTAACCTCAAAGAGAAATTCCAGCATAAATTTAGTGTACTTTCCCGAGGTTTTAACAGTTCAAGTACGTTTGGGACTGGGGACAAATTTCATCTGGTGTCCATTTCCCCTTTCACTGACCTTTAAAACTTAATTTAACAGAAAATCCAAGAACTGAAAAATGCCATCAGTAGTGGACGTCCACAATGGCATCCACAGCAGACCCACACCCACTTGAGTGCGTACTTTTTGAATGGCCTCCATATCGGGTAGAATTTTTGGGGAGGGAACAGGCTGTACGAACAGTATGGCAAATGCATTCAAAACAACCTGTTCTGCGGAAAGGACCGTTAGTATTTGTGTTCTGAAGATCATATACAAATACAATAATCTCCTTATACTTCTAAGGACCTGCAGGAAAATGAAAATTTTAACTCTGCTGAACATATCCATCTATATCACATTTATTATGATTTTTAACACTTGCAGTTTTGATTTTAAAAAAATCATTTTGTCACAAATTTACAATTTACACAATTTTTGAAATTCTCAATGAAGGCCATCCCAAATAATGTACATTGTATTACATAAAAATCAGCTTACTGATCAAAATACTAACCACCTTTCAGAAATTTTGAATCTGTTTCAGAACCGTCAGTCAATACCTTGACGTGAGAGGCTTGCAGCTACAGTCGGAAACGTTGAATTTGATGGATTAATTTTCCGTAAAAACCGGTGAAAATCATTTCACCGGACATGCGCACATTAATCAACTTCACCGAAATCAACGTTTCCGGCCTGTCTCTCATGAATATACTTAATGTTTAAACCTAACATCAATTCATGATTTGCCTAATATTCGATTTTGGATTCATGTCAAGTTTATTTTTTAATTAGTTAGTGAATTTTAATTTCATGTGAAGATGAGATTCCAGCCAGACAATATTTTGCTGTATATGCTATCAAAATTAAAGTCAATTTTCTTGTGATTTGATGGTAATGACATTGGCATCCCTTTAGCGAGAGGATATATTCGCTGACAACTGTTTATAATTATAGTATCTCCCGTTTACATAAACAAGTTTTCTATTTTGAATAAGTTCCATGTTTGCTTTTGAAAATATTAATCATAACGAACATGATTTTCGAAATATCCTTGGGGAAACTAAAATATTTTCATTTGTTAAACCAATTTCAGTCTGCACTATTGCACATGCAGGTATACATATTTAGTTATTTGCTTGAAAAACATCTTTAAATCGATGAAACCTCGGTTAAAGAACGTCTCTGTCTACGAACACCATTTGTTGCTTCGCTTCACGAACGAAGCTTCAGTTCACGAACACTTTTCTCTGGACCACCAATCAAAGGTCCGAGTTTCTGCAATTGTTTTACTAGTTCCAGCTGAACATCTTTGTTACAGATAAGTTTTACTAAATACAAGACAGATCTAAAATGTGTTAGAATTTCCAAGGATTCAAATTAAAATCGATATTAGTTTCAAGGCTTACATTGCAAAAATGGCAAAATCTCGTCTCTTGTTTTGTCCACGTCAATTGCAGATGCAATGGAGGACAATCCATTGATGACGTCGATTTGAGACTTAAATCATATAATTAATAACAGAATAGAGTATAATACAAATTTTCTTAGTGGAAACAATGTTTGTTAAAGTAAATTTCTTAAACAGAATCTGCAAATGAACTAGACGACACCATGTGGGTGTCTTTATTTCCTATAATGTTGGAAATCATGGATGAATATATGAAACTGCTTTCTTTTAACATTACTGTTATATATATATTTTTTTCTGTCTTATTTCCACACATAAAGCTATAACATGTTAAAAATAAAAATTCTTGGACAAAAGAACGCATTATTTGGATTTTTACATTAATTGCAATGGGATAAATTGATTCGGTTAACGAACTTTTCGGTTTACGAACAGGGTCGAGGAACGGATTCGTAAACCGAAGTTCCACTGTTTAAATAAATGTAACACGTGAAATTCTCTTTAATTGAGTAGCCATGGTTGCAACAACTGCAAAATTAAAAAAGCCAGGTAGATATCATGTTGGAAAAAAAAGCAAAAATTCCTTCTTATCGTTTTAAATGCTTAAATTAATTAAAGCTTTAAATAACAACTATTAATAGTGAGAATCAAAGTAAGGAAACTGGTTTGGTTTATAAATCGTTGTTCTAATAGCAATATTAACAACACTTTTTGATCCTAGCTCATGAGTTATATTTGTTGGCTTTCAATTAATTTTTTCAAAGAAGAGGGAAAAATATCCCTATTATATCATGAAAATACGATCATAATCAAAATCATAAACACTCATTAAAACTATTGTTAATAATACCCTTAGTCATAAGTCTTCCATAAATAATTACACAATTTCGTGGAATTTTCTTCAAGGTATACTAGCTTGAAAGCCACTCTCTAAGCAATTTTTTCTTCTAAATGCAAGTTATTGCAATACACGCCAATTACGTCATGTATTGCAAAACTTACCAATTTCTAGTACATTTAAACTGTTGATTTGCACAACACAGGATCTCTGACAGTCCACTGCTATACTAGATAAAAACAAAATGGCGACAAATAAAGCCTTGCATTCCTTTATTCACCTGTCACATCATCGTCGTTTATTTTTTAATTTTATTTTTCCTCGTTTTAAATTCTTAGGGTTCAATAAACCATGTTAGTCTTACCCACGCAACTGGTTTACCGAAATACAGGGTGCATCAAAATCGTTATACCTAATTTGAAGAACAATAAAGCCGTCAAAGATGCACCCATACGGGTCAACACATTTAAAACATAGTGTAGTGCAATGTGTTTAAAATGATCAGAAACTACACTCACAATACTTCATGTACTATGCTTACAGAAACAGGTTTATTGAACCATCCTGAGCTCATTTTCCAAATTGCACTTTATCGACACATTAATTGCACTGATGTTGTTGTTGATATTCTCTTTTCGCCAACACAACTTCAACGTGTCAATTACGGGTTTAATTTGGAATAATCAATATCTTCTAGTTTTCTAAGAATATCTCACATGCATAATACCTACATGCACTTCAAGTGATAAAGACAGCGGTGTTTATATTGTTGCATTATAATGCAACCTTGCTGTATCAATTATTCATAAAGCCGGGTCTCCACCAAGCCGTATACATGTATACGTATAAACACGTTTTTACAAACATATGCCAAAAAGTTTGCCCTCCGGGTTTGTTTCAGCCGCCATTTTTTAAATATATGTAAATATCAAAATTGTACAGCTATTAAAGACATTTAATAGGTGTAAAATTTAGATAGTTACATATATTAACAAAATGGCGGCTGAAACAAACCCGGAGGGCAAACGATTTTGCATATGTTTGTAAATACGTGTATATACGTACATGTACGTCTTGGTGGAGACCCGGCTTTACACTTTATGCAAATTTTGAAACAATGACTAGTGATTCAAAATCCATTATCTACTATACTGTGAGTCATAAAAAAATTGAACCCAATAAAAAAAATCACAACTTCGTAAAAAATGCTTCGATTTAAACGAAATTTGGCACTTACACAGAACAATAGTGTAGGAACAAAATGAATCATAAAATGTGCTCAAAATGTTCTCCGGTGGCCATTACACAAGCCCGGAGTCTAACGCGCCATTCTTTAATTGACAAATCGATTATACTCCGGTCGTGTTCAATCCAAGTTTTCTTAATTCGTAGTTTCCCGTCTTCGATATTATTAATTTTCGATTTGCAAACCTTTTCCTATAGAACTCCCCAAATTTTGCAGTCCACTGGATTGAAGTCCAGGCTGTTTTGTGGCCAGTGGTTGGATTCGATTAACTGTGGCGTTTCCGGTTAACAGTAGTTCAACTGTTTCTCGAGCAACGTCTTGTTGATAAATGAAAAATCCTAGATTTATCGCATGTTCGGAAGAAGTTTTTTGTTCCTACACTATTGTTCTATGTAAGTTCCAAATTTCATTTAAATCGAAGCATTTCTCACCAAGTTGTGATTTTTTTTTATTGGGTTCTACTTTTTTATGACTCAAAGTGTATCTATGGATCGATTAGCATGCAGGTGGTCTTCTAAGTTCTATAAGATACGGAGCAATTACCGAATTATTGCAATTACTAATTTTCATCATTTTCATAGATCAAGATCGAGTCTAATTGCTCTGTTTACGTTACGGTTTGTTACAACCCACCACTCCCATTATTCGATATATATAAAAAATTAAAATCTCCTTTGAATATCACATCCAGACTCGCATGCATGATGAATTGGAAAGGCCAGTGGCACAGACCTGCATTAATCATCGATTAAACCTCCTCCATCCCCATATAGGTCTATTTCCAAATAATATTTATGCAGGGCTTCAAATACGTGAGCCATACATTTGCTTAAAATTGATTTCTACCAAAACACGCACCATGTAATGGAGATTAAAAATAACTCTGGTGTACAGGACAAATAAGAAATATATGAAAATGTGTTTTTTTAACGAATTGGGAATGTGTATGTAACTAAGAGCAGTCCTTTATCATCAATCACCATACGGTCATATTAATCTATTAGGGAGAGATTAATGAAAAGGCAATGAATTCATTTTTAATCCAAATTGCAGATAAAACATGTCTGCATACTCAGACTATATCTCTGGTTTCCCTGATGCACGCATTCTATTGGCATTATAAAATTCAAGGGCCGGCTGTTTCGTCTGAGATGAATGGAAATCAATAACTAAGCCTGTAAATCGGGTATCTTTTTGAAAGCCTCCCTGATTAATATGCAATATACAGTAGAAATTTTTACTGCGTACAAAATTGAATATTTATTTAACATCGAATTAATCATATCTGATTTGAATATGGAAAATATTGTTTGTACTGCTAGCTAAAGGACAATAATTCCATTTGCATCATGTATGCAAGGACCTCCATTAATTTATATTAATTTGGATGTTTTTGTAACAGGATGTCATGGGAATCTTCGAATGCTTCATGTTTATATTCTTGTGCACTTTCTTGAAAAGGTAACAAAACAGGTTTTAGAAAAAAAAATGTTTACAGCAACGTCAAATGTATGTCACGATTAATGTGTATTTCCATTTTTTTTATCTGAACTTACAAAATAAAAGGATTAAAATCAAGGAAAGCCTTGGAATTATGACGTCATATTGAGGGTTAAAAATAATTTTTTTGATATATCGTGGCCTTCTGAGTGATAAAACTTGGCTTAAACTGGAAATATATTTCCAGGTAATGTGTGATGACGTCACATGAATATGAGTTGGCATATAAGCGTACATTGACACGGTTCTGTCAAACTGCAGTCACACCATGACGTCATATAAATATTTCAAACATAACAAAATGTTTGCATCGTCTTGTTCCAATTCTGTTTTATTTGCCACAATATAACAACGAATTTTACATTGTGTTCGCGCATAAATACCCACATGCAGGTTTTTCACATTTTGACAAACAGTATTTAGGTTTACGATGACGTTTTATCGAGTGCGTGTTTTTCGTGATGTAAACGCTAAAATGAAAATATTATTCCCATTTTTATCATGGAAACCAGTCAAATGGTTTTCAAAAGAACATATGTGGTCGTTTTAAGTCTATCGACATAGTAAAAATGTGATCGATACTCATGTTATCATGCCCATAAGTATCTTTAACTGCCAGTTATCCTTATTGAGGATTCAGGCAATCCATCATAGACTTAAATTATCTATTTTTACAAGCAAAATTTTGTGCAATAAAATTCCCAATTTCAAATACAATAATCGGAGATTAGTGTAAATCAGCATTTCTTTTATTAAAAATAGGAGAAAAGTTAAATTTAAATGTTATGTAAACGTAGTGCCGAGTACAGACCAGAGCAAACACGAAACAAAAACAGGGTTTCGAAAACATGTTTACGGTAAAAGTTTGCTCGCCTGTTTTCTGTGCACAGGTTTTAGCGAACTTTATAACGTGTTTCCAGTAAACATTTCCTCCGTTTCGAAATGCTTTTTTAATGAAAACATTGTTTTGGCAAACCTGAAACATGTCCATGAAAACACGCTTAGACAAACTTGCAGAAACTCTGTTTCTGTTTCGTGTTTGCACTGATCTGTACTAAGCCGGCTCTCCACCAAGACGTACATGTACGTATATACAAATATTTACACACATATGCAAAAAAGTTTGTCCTCCGGGGTTGTTTCAGCCGCCATTTTGTAAATATATGTAAATATCAAAATTGTGCACCTATTAAATGTCTTTAAAAGCTGTACAATTTTGATATTTACATTTATATTTACAAAATGGCGGCTGAAACAAACCCGGAGGGCAAACTTTTTTGCATATGTTTGTAAAAACGTGTTTATACGTACATGTACGTCTTGGTGGAGACCCGGCTCTAGGCATTAGACAATAAATTACATCAATAGCGGGTTGGAAACATTTAATACCCACGTTAAATGTCTTCGTTAGTCACAGTATATGGAATTATTGTATTATTACACCGAGTCAATTAATTTGTAAACAAGGTGTTAATGAATTGTTTACGTCAACAAACAACGCGCTAATTCAATATTAACGCGTATATAGACAATCAACTGTCACTATGTTCAACAACTCTGTGTCCAATATTTGATCAAAAGAGTTTCGTGTTCGAGCCGAAACAATGCCAGACGAACGTCAACAGCAACGCAATTTAATAAAGGTGTAGACGAGACGGAATGGAGTGTTATTTAAAAATTTTAAATAATTAAGTTTCGTCCAGACAGATTTGACGTCGCGCCTAATTTCCATTCTCTATCCATAAATAAGACTAAAGCGAAAAATGTTACAGGAAAAAAAAAACCAGCTAGACATCTACCGTTCCGAGTCGATAAAAGGCATTTTTGTATCGAGCTGGGTTTTGGGGGGTTCGTATATAAATGTAATTTTCATGACAAAAATACAGAAAGGCATCCTTATCGAGGAGATGCAAGAAAGAGCGAAATAATTCCCCTCCCTAAAATCAATACGATTTCAATGTAAACATGATGCTGAAGCAAATCCAGGGGCTGAAAGAACGACAGCAGCGCCACCTCTGCAATCGTTCCATTGAACTTGGCCGTGTGACTATCCAATATCAAGCGCACTGGGTCTACAGCAGCAAGGCTACGTGAAGTATTGCATCTTATACAGTTGCCAAGTTTAAGTTTAGCCAATGGAAACTACAGTTTGTTTCAGATTACTCCTGATTGATTCGAGTTAATAATAGTTAAATAAGTTTCTTCTAAATTATTATATATTAGTAAAATCCCTCTTATCCGTCTATGTAAAGACAAGAGGATGGGGAGAGACGGTTAATCCGGAGTTTATACAAATAGTTAATTATATTAATATCATGCACTTAGGGCCGGTTGCACCAATAAAGGTTAAGCTAAACCTGAGGTTAACCGTGATTTAACTAGGAAAAGCATTGCACCAAAGAAAGTTAACAGTTGACCATTGGTTAACTTGAAGAAAACCAATGAGGCTAACCCTGAGGTTAACTCGTGATTTTATATAACCTCAGGTTAGCTAACCTTTTATTTATCCTTTGTTGGTGCAACCGGCCCTTAGTAGTACTAGTTAAGTTATTATTTATACACCATTTTAATTTTTAAAAGGATGTCTTAAAAATGTGTGAAATGCCATTACCGAATCTGTTTTCTCAGCTTACGACATTTAAGTTTTATAAAAGTGTATGCATTCGGTAAAAAATTTGTGTATGACTTATTAACAGTGTCTGTTAAGCCGGTTAAGAGGGGTTCTACAGTAACTGCCAGTTATTGTTCACGTGATGCCGTCAGTGACATGTCTGTTGAGTGACGTTAACTGGGTTTAAACATATTGAGTGCCAGGATACAAAAAGGGCCCAATTAACAACAACTTCATTATTATAAGAACCAAATTCAATTTTTTTTAAATACATACGTACATATATATGTAAGTGGAAAACGGTACTATATATTTTTTAAAGAAATAAAAGTGTATTAAAAGCTATTAATAAGCTCCTATAAAAGATTTGTAACATTTTTGACAAATTGTCTAATGTTTAAGGTGAAATGGGTGAAATCTTAAAACACAATTACAGCCAAACAAAAAGAGATTAAATAAAAATAAAAATTGTTTAAAATAGCTTGATAAATCAGCA
>JAQGAE010004757.1:0-12262 GCA_034696685.1 Julus scandinavius | reverse complement strand
AAAACATGCTTTTTCAACATGTTTTCAAAAACTCTGCTTTTGCTTTTGCTTTTGGTGCGGTGAAGTCCCACCTTTAATGAATAAATTTGTTGCAAACTGATGAAATGTGAAAAACTGATTGTAAACTGTTAATAAACTAATGATCTCAGTGAGATTACTGTTAATGACAAATAAGACATGCAACCACATGCATTCCAGATACAATCAAGTTGTAATCAATCTTGCAACTGGTTGGCAATCAGTTTTTCCTTAAGTGGTGATTATGTTTCAAAAGCTTAAATGAGGCATGTTTTTAGGAGAAAAGGATGTCACAAGATTATCCATTTTTAGCATCTTTCCCAAATGACGTTTTAGACTTTTAGCTGTAGTGGAGAGTGGGTTATTTTTAGAAGTATTCACAAACCATAAGACGTGACACATTTTAGTCACAAATTTACTTTATGCTATTGTGACTATTGTGCACAGTGTTGAAAATATGTTCTGATTACTAAAATGAGAAAAATAATTCAAATTAAACTACTCTCCATATTGCAGGATGATTGGGACACTGTTTTCAAAATAGAAGATATAAAGGATTATACCACACTAAATTATTTTTTTGATTTATTTTTCTTAAATCTTATAGTTATGAAAATGTGGCATTTCCCTCAGTTTTTAAAAACATTGTAAAAAGTTTACATAATTTCCAATGAAGACGAAATCAGCTGATTTCTTGCAAAGTACCAAGTTATTATATGGATTTCCGTTGACAAATGTAACAACATCAGTGGATAGAGCACACATGTCTTCCTACTTAACCCTAATAACAGAATTTTCTTAACTATAAGATTTATGAAAAAAAATTGGGGTGGCGAGGAATTCTGGTCCACCCTGTTACCACAAGCTTACCACTTACAAACAAATTTAGCAAGTTGGCTTTAAGCAAAGCAAGATTAATATATCAGATTAGAAGGATTAATTATCTAAATGGCCTGCATATGATGGAGTCTGGTCTGGACTCCAGTCAACCTTGTTAGAGCCAAATACAATGCTCGATGCCGCGTTTATATGTCATTATTCATTTGAGTTAGACCACCTGACTTGAGATGAAGACCCTGCTGGGAGCGCTATTTTGCAGCGACGGAAAACTGATTTGATCCTTCGGTTTATCCGCTGCCGCAGTTTTTATGGCGGTCCCTCACCGGTCGTTTTCCGACATTTTTGCTTTTTTTGTGTGTGTGCGACGACAGTCTCTTCTTCAGCAGATTTTCCGATGTTCTCGGAGGATAAGCCGATTTTGCCTAGCAAACGAGTTGTTTTATCACGCTTTTATTGTCATCATTACCTTGTGCGGGCGCTTTCTACGGATGCCGCACAGTGTCTCGATCTGCACTTTTGAGATATAGGTCCCTTATCGCAGGCTAAGGCTCATGGCGGCTTATTGTTGTCGATGGCCGTGTCTGATAGTGGATTTCTTTGACTAAACTTGTCCGCGCCTCAGAAGTTACTGAGCCCCTCTGTTGCCTCATTCCGTTTTTCATTTTTGCCCTTTCAGCCGGCGGCACAGGTCTATCAGGGCCGTTATCGCGTGATAACGGCCGTATTTCATGACAAATTTTGTTGTCTGCCCACTGAGGATCTCCCTGGAGGTCTTCTGCAAGATAATTCTAAAATAGACCGGTTTTTTTTTTAATATTTCATATTTGCAAGCACGAATTGTTAGATTTAAACCTTTAGGTCTCAAAATCAGTTTCAAATTAGATGGTTTCTTGTCATTGGCCGAGCTGTAAAATTCAAATGTTTAGATAGGCGGAAAATTAGCCTTGGATGCTGTCCATAAGCATCTAGAGCTGGATGAAATCTGTAATTTCAATCCAGCTCCATCCTGGTTAATTCTGGGATGAACACGAATGCGAAACTTTATTTTAAGTGATAAAAAGTTAAAAGTTAACAACAACAAGTTATTGGGCATGTCCAACATGGACCAAACTCAGAAGAATAAGAGTAAGATGAAAACTCAAAAATCTTAACTCTTTACAGTAAAGTACAAAACGAAAAACGGCACTTATTGACCGAAAATGCCTTTTTCCAAAGGGTTCATGCAACATGCGCCACCTAGTGATAAAATACCCTTGGTTGAAGCTTAGTAATCGTCTCAGGCAGCCAAATTCCGCGAGTGTGACAGAAATGTTCCACTCTCTATTGCGGGATTCACACATAACCTACTCAACAGAGTACTGACTTTGTGACGTCAGCAACTAGGCAGCAAAGATTAGGTTGAACATAAGAGTGCGCATGCTCATACCCTAACCTATATGTTAGCAGACGATATTCTGATGATAGGATGATATGTGGTCGATGGGGATTGTTCTGAGTGTCTGAAAAACTCATAAATCATACTATACTAAAACAAAGGGTCAGATCAAGTAAAAACGAACAGTCTGCAAATACAGCCATGTACGGATGCATGGCTCCATCTCAATTATAAGCATTTCTTAGAAAGGACTTAATTTATGAAATTTTATGCGGCAATATCATGAAATATTTGTATTGCTTTCAACGAGAAATGTGCCGCGTGAATTATTTATGACTTCATCCCAGACGCGGACTTATTAGCATCGATGATTGCAGTGCATACTGGGTAACTGGCTTTCTGAATTTGTGTATATGGACCTCTATAATTCTTGACGTTTTTTTTGTAGCGAAATCCATATTGCTCATCCAGGCGACCAGTTTAGGGTGAGCCAAGGGCACAACAATGCTCTTTGGTCAATTTATTAATCAATTTTGGAATAGACAATCGTTGAGGGGCGATCAATAACAAAATCAAGCGACGCTTGATAGGGAACGTAGCGATGGTAACCATGACCAAGATTCGATTTTAATAAAAATGGACGCCTCCATTGTGCAAAATATTCCACCGAGTGCAATTTTGGATAATACTTGTAAATACTTGTCAATTATTGGCGGGAAATAGTAGTTTAGAAGTAGAGCGATATTCCAATGTAGGGCTCCAAAATGAACCAATGAATATCAAAATTCAACGATTTTTTCCAAAAATAGTCATTGTTTTCCATATACACAACCTGCTTGGGTTGCGAGTTCGATCATGATCGTTTTTAATGTAAATTATGCTAAAGGTGCGTTTCCACGTGAGAGTAACTCTCGCGAGTTACTCGTCATGTATCTCGTATTCCACAACATTTCCCAAACTTAGCTTTAAACATTAAAAAGCCCTAAACATCTAGAGAGCTGCTCTCAAAATTCATCAGTGACAGCTCTCGAACAGTAGCACGTGCATTTTTTCACGTACTGCTTTAGAACTGCTTTAGAGAGCATCTCAAGAGTTTCTCTCACGTGGAAACACACCTTTAAGCATCTCGACAGCTGCTCTCAAAATTCGCGAACATGGTTCGTATATTGCGAACTGCTATCAGTGACAGCTCTCGAATAGTAGCACGCGCATTTTTGCACGTGCTACATGGAAAACTGCTATAGAGAGCATCTCGAGAGTTTCTCTCACGTGGAAACGCACCTTTAAGCATCTCGACAGCTGCTCTCAAAATTCGCGAACATGGTTCGTATTTTGCGAACTGCTATCAGTGACAGCTCTCGAATAGTAGCACGCGCATTTTTGCTCGTGCTACATTGAGAACTGCTTTAGAGAGAATCTCGAGAGTTTCTCTCACGTGGAAACGCACCTTTAGAACTTAACACCAAAAACGCATGCACTGAAACGTGTCTTTAGAATTGTATCATATCTAACGATTTTACTATCATGTTACTAATGTCTGTCACATATTGTACGCTTCACCACCAGGGGGTGTTTACGTTTCCAGCATAGCGCCCTGGTGCCACTCTGCGGCGATAAGACGAACTGTGCTCATTAGCACCAAAACGCCTATTCCTTCGAATTTCGTCAATATTCATGCAGGCAAAGCATGATTGCGAATGTAATTCGATTTTATACGCAATTTCTTCAACTCCCCGCGGACGTAGTGTAATGACGCGCGTCGGCGTTCGGATCCCGGTGGGGGAAACGAGATGGGGGAATTTGCAATTAAATCCCGAAGAGGCGTTGCCCAATTTCAAATTTATTGGGAGGGAATTAGCTGGCGTTCTTACCACTCTTTCATTTGTTAATGCCAGACGTTAACCGAAAAATTATCAGTAAATTAGCCAGGAGCGCCCTTGCCTGTCGAAGCGGAAACGTGACGTCATTTTTGGTGGACAACAACATGGCTTTCGGGCAAGGCTGTTGAAGTCATCACATTTTGGGGGAGGGTGGGGGATATGGTCCACAATTTTGGGGTGGACTATTTTGGCCATATATTTAAAATCGTTAATATTATGCAAGTCCAGGAAGAGCCAAAAATTAACCCAGGTGAAATAGAAATTGCATTTTCCCCAAGAAAAATTGGCTTTAATTGCTTTTGGAAAGGTGTCACGCTGACCTCTTTCAAATGGGAATTTAGGCGGGGTTGTCAGTTGAATTATTGTTTTGTAGGGGATTGTTGTCATTGTTTGAAAACTGGGTCGATTTGCCACTCCAGGGTGCGTGTCGAAAATGTAGTGCTTTATGAAAAGGTAACCGATAAAGGGAATGGAACTGCTTCCAGATTGCTTAGGAACGCTGCTTTGCTGCAGTCTCTGAGGAATGGGATGATCTCAAGAGATTTCGCATGTTTCCGTAATCCAGACTACGATGGAACATATAAAATAGCAGTGTTATCGTTCTACTGAATAAACCATGGAGTCCGATTTCATGTTTGCTATACAAATATTAGTAATCTGATATTGAATAATTCGGCTTCGTCCACTTTGCAAATATGGAAATGTTATATCATATATAACTGTTAGGTCCCCGAAAGGCTTGATTCAACCTGCATAGGAGGAACCAATCGGGTATAACGTTACTCAAAAAGGGTTCGGTCAGTAGGTCAGTTAAGACCTGAGGTATCGACATATCAGACTGATTTTTTGCTTAAAAACAATATACGTTTATTTTTACAAAAGTAAGGTATGAAAACAACATAAAAGGTAATGAGAGGTTGTCTTAAGTCTACTTAAGAAAAAGCACATGCAACATCATATCCAAATTGTGTTATGGTAAACCTAGCCAAAACAATTCTAAGTCGAACTTCATCAAAATAATATTCCGAGTCAAATTTATCCAAATGTATTCTAAGTCTAAATTATAAGTTCATTTAAGTTCAAATTAACAAAACATTTCTAAGTACAAATAGCAATACAACAACATTTTCAATAAAAAATCAATAAACATATTCTAAGTCAAAAAATCACTTCAAATAATAAATCTAAGATACCTAGAGAGTGTGCAACTATTTCCCAAAGTTCCTTGTGATGCTGGTAGTCTTACCATTCAAATCACTTAGAACATGTGGAGAAATGTATTTGGAATTTGTTCCAGTTTCTGTTCAGGGAGATAGTCCTACCAACCCATCAAGAACCTTTCAGTCGATCCCAAAATCTTTCTGACTTTCTTAGCAGAAATGGCCAGCTCTTATAGCCAGAGAAGTGTAATCCTTTGGCTACATAACTATGGCATACATAGTGTTGGCTAAAACTATCAGCTAATAATGTAAGTTTTTTAGTTTGTCATGTTGCCAAGAACATTCCCATAATGTTATATGGGTTATTGACATCGGTTATCAAAAGCTAATGTTAATATGTTTTTAATTAAATGATCATTATTGGGTTGAAAATTTGATCCCTGTTTTTCTGTGTCATATTGCAGAAAACAACACATTAATAACGTCTTAATGGTTTTTCTTAATTTGCTACTTATATGCAAATGATATACACATTATTCATTCATTACATTGCATAATTTCATTACATTCATAACATCTTAATGTATGCACATTCGTGGTCCATACATTTCACATAACAATATTTTTTCCGGTATTGCCATTTACGATAATGAGATCACGTCGGGAAGAATAGAATATATTCCCAATAACCGGATGTCTTGTATTCTGTGCTTTTTCTTTTGGTCCTTATAAGTTGCTGGTCCTAATATCTTGTGACCCAATTATGAACAATGCCCTGCTTTTACTTTTGGTCCATGAAAGAGGGCAATCAATGCAAGCTTACGAGTCATGCACAGAAGCAATGTATTTTACATGCACTAAAATGCTATGGTAGCCATATAATGATTTTTGATATTTGTTATATTTGTTAAGAAAACAGACTCATGGTGCATAGTTAAAGATCGATTAACTGATATATTGGATTTAACCAGTGCTATTATGGCAATTTTGCACCACTTTTGAAAAGTGCAAATTTATTGTTATAAAACTTAAGTTCGAAGTAACCTTGTATTAAAGGGGTTTTTTTGTATTCTTTTTAAATAATCATAATATACACAAAAATATATGCACTTTCTAAATGAATCACGATATGCAAGTAAAAAATTCAATACGCAAAGAAAAGAAATTCATTTTTTTTATTCAGTGGAAATGGATTTTGAGAGCATGAAAATGCAAAACATGTTTAACACCTGTACTTATTATTTCTTGGTGGACTTAATTCGTTCTGTTAACTGCAATGAATCGAAAACTACCTGCATCGTGATATTATAGTGCACAATTTCATGTACATGTATCCCTTGGGGCCCTATTTTGTAGGAGAGCCATGGGTAAAGATTTACTTATCACCACCTGTTGTTGACTAACCGAATGTGTGACATTAACCGGAGTCTTTTTTATTCTATCAGCTCCCCCTGGTGGACTCAGGCCTACTGACTGGTCCGACACGGATGGAGGTACCGCCAACCGACGCAATCGACCAATGAAACGCGAGGAGAGAAGGCATACTGTGGCCGGCGAAAATGTTGTCGCCTTACCGCCGGTGCACAGCCGTTCCATGGACCCGATTCGGGTGGAAGGACCGGTAAGCCCTAATCTTTAAATTATTCAACATCATCCCAGGCTCCTAGCATTCCGTTATCGAAATTGCCCTTAGTTACGCCATTTGCTTTTGCAATGCATGGCCCATTGCAAAAATGTGTTTGGCCCAATTAACGCCATCTATGGCTCTGTCAGTGTAACAATATTACCATTCATCAGTGCCAGGGAAGGAGTAGAGAAGCTGCATCTTTAGAGGAATGGCTGGGATTTATGGGAGAAGGGACCCAGTTATGGGATGCCATTAAATCTGCCAAATGTCTGCTCATGGGATGGTATGGTTTGAAGCAAAAGGTCAAACAAACTGATCCTGCAGATCTTAGCTTGAGGCAAGGATGACTTGCACGCACCTGGGGAGAGTATATGTCTGGACAGCATCGTAGAGTAGAGTAGTATATTTATCGCTTCACACGTGTGGCATAGCAGCGCCTCCTTAAAGGGGCGCCCGTCTCAAAGGGAATTGGCTACTCAATCAGAATCAGCCATTTTCTGCATGACTATCCTTCAATCTGGACAATGGTGAAAGTGTTGTCCTTTAGGAAGGAGTCCCTAATTTTGTGAAATCACGTGAAAAACTTCATTTATTGGTAAAAATTCCTTTAAGGATCTCTAGGGCACTATTTTTACAAATGATACCAATTCCAATAGGGCAAATCATATGTCTGCTAAATCTCCATTGGAATTACATGGTGTTATAACTTTTTACGAATTTGATAATATTCGTTAATGATATTTGAAATGTGTCCATTGTGAAGTTTACGTTGGTTTCCAAAGTCCTTAGGCCCTAATCCCACTGCATCGAAAACGCTTGGATTTCCGTCTGCTAGCAGAAGATTTCAAGCTGCCATCGTGCCTTTCCGCTGAGCGGAAAACCACGCCCATATGGTCTACTAAAATATTTTTGACATGTCAAGCATATTTAGCAGACGATCCAGCGAAACGAGCGAAAAAAAACCACGTGCACTGAAATCTTGTTAGTATTTTACATTAAATTAAATTTAAAATTTTTTTTTAAGTGTTTTAGTTTAATTTCACGCAACTTACCTTCGAGCTTTCATTGCACGTGTTTTTTTTGCGCTTGTTTTGCTGTGTCGTCTGCTAAACATCTTTGACATATCTAAGATGTATATTTTAGCAGACCATATGGGCGTGGTTTTCTGCTCGGCGGAAAGGCACGATGGCATCAGTGCGCATGCGCAGCGTGAAATCTTCCGCTAGCAGACGAGAATCAAGAGCATTTTCGGTGCGGTGGGAATAAAGGCATAGTGGCTAATTTTCAGCTGGAGATGCGGCTTATTTACCAAATCGTTTGCATGTTCAGCAGACTTATTGAATTTTACCTTTCACATTCAGACGGCTGCCGAACATCTGGGTCGGGGTTTCTGAGAATCCAATTTGAATTTATTCAACCGTTTTGAGGAAATCATTCGTTGACATTAGTTATGCGCCAGTTGCGATTATTCAATTTTCTTTCGTTTTTTAATCCGTTTAAAGCAGTTTGTCGTAACCGCATACGCTGCGACGATCAACTCTCTACCTATAACAGCCAACTGAGGTATTTTAAGGTTGTTTCGAAAAATCTGACTACTTATGCGAGAACAGAGGCGTGGGGACGCCATAACTTAGAACCGCTTTGATATATTGCACAAAGCTCTGGTGAATTTAATCCATCCCTGGGATTACCATCCCACATTCAAATGTTTTATATATTTTATATACCAAAAAATATATTTTTTATATACTGTCCCAAATATCGTATATATTTTGTATAAAATATATATATATATATATACCTAATTATATATTTTTTTGGTTTATAAAATCTTTATAGTTTTTATATATACATGAAAAATATATTTTTCGTGATATATATTTTTATATTTTTTTTTATAAATGGCCATTTATGGATTTTCCCATATATGGACATTATATATGGCTTATCCCATATATGACTTTCCACATATATGGATCGTGTATGGCCATGTACCATGTATGGCTTTTCCATATATGGGTCGTATATGGCTTTTTATTTATGTGCCATCTATGGCTTTTCCCTCTATATGTGCAGTATATGTCTTTCCATGTATAGGGGCCTTATATGTCTCACCACATATGTATATGGCTTTTTCCATATAATTTCTGTGTATATAGTAGCTATGTCCAACATCCAGTCAACATTTTAACGATCATTTTGCAATAAATATAAATAGCTTAGAGGATATGGTGTTGGGCTGGCAAGTAGAAGGTCGAAGGTTTGCTTCCTATGAACGTGTTTTTTTTTTATGCAAAATTTATGCATAATACAATTTATAAATATTATATATACTAAAAAATATATAAATAATATATTATTTTGTCCCATTTATGGTATATTATTTTTGTATTAATTTTTTGTATTTTTACATATATTTTTTCACCTATTTTTTTATAAAAAATATATAACACATTTGAATGTGGGATGGAAACTGTTTTGAAAATGGAACAAATTTACATTAGAACCACAAGTTCTACACTGTCCCAATTTGAATTTTATCTTTCTATTTCTTTGTCATGTGAAACAGTTTGTGGATCGTGATTCGCAGGTTGCTGGATCCGTACATGTCTGTGAATTAGCCTTATTCCACTTCTACACTTCCCTAGGGCGTATGAACCTTTAGCATTACTGCAGAAGAGTCCATCTCGTGTCACGTAAAGCTCTCAGCACGCAACTGGGTGGCGGCCCTTAATCTGTTCCTCCCCATACTCAACCAGGTGATATGATAATCCAAATACAAGCCCACACAGGTTTAAAAAAATCCGTAAATTTTGCAGGAGTAGTGGAATAAACGTGAATTGTTTTTCACATTTATCTAAAGTGAAGGAACTTTCGGTATAGAATGGCCTCTATTGAGAAATGAATCCAGTTCAGCGTCATATACTCGTAGTATGATGGACACAGAAAATTTCCGTTTCAGCATTTCTTGGAAATTTATCCTAAAATGCGCTGCATTTAGTATTGGTGACCCCGAAAGTGGGCAATTATTATTAGGGGTACGCAAACGAACTTTTCACTTGGGCAGTTGGGCTATCTGCATTTGGCTCACATATGGTGCACATGCGCGTTAGATTCAAGCAACTCTGCCAAGGTCCACAAGTTGTGTTTTTTGTGAAATGGGCACAAATGCAGCTTGCACAGGCCTGCCAAGATGGACTGCAAGAGCAACTTGTAGTTAAACCTCTTTTCTCCAGCACTTCTACAAGCTCCATTGCAGTAGGTCCAGCTAATTAGAAGCAAACTGCAGACATGTGAGGCATTTTGGGGTCTGTTTGAGTACCCCTATTATGCAATCTTAAATGTCATACGCAGAATTAGTGGAATTTGCTTAATGCTATGACCAATACACACCCAGTGCCACTCTGTGACTATGTATTTTGCAAAGAAACGTTTGTTAATCTTATTTAAGTGATGAATTTATTCCGAGGAATATGTTTGTTAAAATACTGACTTTTTGAGATCATCTTCTTCAAAATATTGAAATTCATATTTTAATAAAAAAAGGCCTTTGCCAATCTCTATACATGTATATTTTCAATAGCTCTTCTGTTATTTTAGAGCTGGAGGCAACTTGATTCCGACTGACCTTTGATTACAAACTTTTGCCAATTTCATGGATCGTGGATTGTAAAAATGATTTTTTTTAAATAGATGTTGCGGAGTCAGATTTCATGCTTGTTATACAAATATTAGTAATCTGATATCGAATTATTTAAATTAGTAATCTAAGCCGAATATCTAGAAAATCCATTGAAGTCATTTTTTCCATTATTTTTACTGATGTTTTCCATTATTATTATTATGTTAGCACATTTATGGAATTCTATAAAGATTCCGTAACTTTTACGGAATTTTTTTACTGTGTACATTCCATGATGTAGTCGTGCACGTAATACCACACAAGGTGGCGACCCCCTCTGGCGGATGACTTCACAAGCATACCATCAATCGATGCATGCACGTTTGTAAGCTCCTGTTCGTCCTTCTGGAAGCCGGCAGACGACAAAATCTATAGTGTATACGTCGAGAACAGAAATTTGAGCCGCACTAAATCCCAACTCGTTCAGCGAATCTCAATTTGGCGTCGTCCCCGAGGCCCTACACGGAAAGCAACTCATGTTGGAAATTTATATGAAGGCGTTTCGTGTTTGTCTTGTTTTCAAACTCCATTGTGGGATTCTTTCGCGTTGTTATTGCTTCAAATGGTCCACTTTTGCATTTGCATCGCCTTTTGAAAGCTACACGCAATTTTGCGACGCTCATAGGACTGGATTGGGCGTCGTCGCCAGAATCCAGAATTGGATCGAAACCCGTTTCGGTAACAGGAGCCCCGGGAAATTTAGCTTTGTGGTGCTTTTCACTTTACCACAACACAATGACTGACAAATCCCATCATTACTGGTTTGAGCGTGTGCCTATAGATGGCGCTGTAACGAACTGCAGCGCCGCCTGCATTTAAATTTGATTTTTATGAAGACGGAATTTCATTTTGAAATTCATGTGGTAATGGGTCCAGGGGTGGATTGGCTATAACAAGAGGGCGGTGGAACAAGTGACAAGAGGGCGACAACTAATCGTCCAGAGGGCGCTATTGTCCCATGATAATTCATTCCTCTAAGGGGATTCTGGGGGGTGGCATGTGGACAGGGGAGGAAGGGGGTAGCCATTATGGACGTCCACTAATGATGGTATTTTTCAGTTTTTGGAGTTTTTGTTTAATTAAGTTTTAAAGTTTAGTGAAAGGGGAACCGGGCAAATGTGTCCTGAGTCCCAAACGCACTTGAATTTTTAAAACCTTGGGAAAGTAGGGTATTATGACTAACTTTGTGTTAAACACCCATTTTATAATGGAATTTCCATTCGAGTTCAGGAGATTTCGGTTAATCAGAAAAATCTGGAAAAATCTCGTGGAATTGGTAGCGAGGCGGGTGCTGGGAAATTTATAGGATGGGCCTTTGTATGTTCCAAATAACTTCTGGACACCCTACTTTTTAAAATTTTAAGGACGTTCATGAGGGGGTAGGAGGGGGTCTGGGTTAAAATAGACATTATGATGACAGGCGGTTCGGGGGGAGGAGTCGAATTTTGGAGACGTCCTTTTTGAATGACTCCTTACATTGGACGCTTTTTTTGACGATAAAGACTAAGTAACTGACTATGAAATTTAATTTCTATTCTGAAATATTTATATTTGCCATATGCAAAAAAATCTTGTGGAGAAACTAGCTTTTAAAATGTGTTAACTTTTAAGCTGGATCACAACCCTATCACTTTCAATGGGTGAAATTTTAAAACACAATTACAGCCAAACAAAAAGAGA
>JAQGAE010004756.1:0-12262 GCA_034696685.1 Julus scandinavius | reverse complement strand
TATTTTCAAAATGGTATAGAATAGACAGTATATCAGTGAAATGTGTATTCGATATTGCAAAATTTGAGCAAATCGATTAAAGTATTTTGCAAGGCTGTTTTTGGATTAGGAGAAACAATGAATATAACCTTTACCTGTTTGAATGGCTTGACCTTGTCAGACAAATGTTCGTGTGAATGCCATATGAATCTATATGTATGTATGAATGTGAAATGTGGAGGTAATTTTGTTTACTTTAGAAAAATCGATTCTTTAAAATCTGTATATACATTATTATTTTTTTCGTACTGACTATCAAATTTTTTTTTTTTTTATCAGAGCTTTTCTTACATATGTATGCATTCATTGTAACACACATTGATTTTGTCTTTAACAGAACCCAGAATTTCACTGTCAATAACTTAAAATAGGGCATGCATTGTAAAACGCTTGTTGACTTGCCATTGTCAATAAAATCTTGTAATTGAACCTTTTTCTTCTAAAAATCCATGGTAAATTCGTTGTTTTCAGTAAAAAGGTGCCTAGTCACAACCGATATTGTCATGAAAAGCTGCCATGTCATAGACAGGCACACCCAAACTAGCCAAGCAAATCAAAGAGCATAATTCAATATACGTGGTCGAAATTCCAAAGCATTTGTAATCTCGTATTTTGTCCAGTTTATTGAACTTCGCACGTATACCCATGTTTGGGAGTTATATTCAAGATAATGATTTTTCTAATTTTGAACTTCATGCTTCATAAATTCGAATACAGTATAATCAATTAAATAGGGATGTCGTAAGAAAAAGTATCATATTTGTGTCTCATGGTGTATGAGTTGATAAAATCAAACGATACGAATATACATTATTTGCTTTGCATTTTAAGGTAACATGATTCTTTTTTATTCCTGTGAATTGATTATGAACGCTTCGTAAAATTTAAATAAGCTACTACATGTACGTATGTTATCTTTTTGCCAGACAGATAAGTTCAGGAATGTTATGTTATTGACATGTTTAGCACACTGATGCAGACAACGTGATATGATGAATAAAAAAATAGACGAGTAATAGCACTACTTAATTGATAATAACAATTAATTTTCTTGCCATAAAGAATTCTCGAATTTCGTAAAGGTGAAATATTCATGTTAATCTCCAATCAATATATACATAGATAGCAATTATAATGTTGTCTTAGGCTTGTTCCCTGTTTTTATAACAGGTGATTTTATGAAAATATTTAGCGTGGTTGTTTTATATTGTCATACACGTGCTAATTAAGGATGGGTGCGACTTAACATTATGAGGATAATAATATTATACCCTTGCTGACTTCAAAAATGTGATTTCCATATGATAACATGATATGTCGTTATCATATAAGCATAGTTCATAAAAGTCATATCTTGGAGTATGTTTTGTCAAGATAAATATTATGAGGCGACTATGTAGTTTTTATGCGATCACAGGTTAACGTAATACAAAAAAATATTTTAGATATAGACAATGGATGGGTTTATCGACTTGTACCAATATGATATAGACCATAGCGGAGTTGCCTAAACAAGAAGTTTCTTGGTATTTTACCTGCATTGAATTACAACCCTTATTTTTACTTCATTCCTCAACTATTCATAAAGACAGGGTAAAGATTAACTATAAATGGGTTTATCGATTTATACCAATATGAGGCTACCAATGAGAACTCATATGTAACAAAGTAAACTGGCTGATGTAATACGTGCATTTTTTTCCGACTGCATTGATATCAGCTTAATAATTTAGTATTATATCTACTAAAATATATTAAATGACATGGTAACCAAGTAATGGTTTATCGTTTAATTGCCTGTACGTGAGAACATACAAGGAAAATAAGCCTGTTTAAATAAATCAGTTTGTTTCAATATGCCATAATAGCTTCAAGTACTAATTAATTTATATTATAGCATTAACATATATTATCACTTATCTTCTATAACGTTCAAATTCTCATGTAATCATTCGCTCATGCAATGCACATACTGTATTTTGATAATATTTTTGACACTATAGAAGAGCTTTTTTTGCTTGTAATTATTATGATTTATATACCTGGACATTTAATTCATATTGATCAGCCGGTGTAAAAAGAAACCCCTTCTACACATATTGTACAAGTACACTCACAGGTTTTTAATCGAGTACCAATTTTTATTAATTTGTTCGGTCAACAACAAGTTTTGAATTTTTAAATAATCTAACAACTACCTACGATATTGGTCATAGAAAACATTCTAAAATATTATACATAGGTACTGGCCCATATGGAAAATAAATGCAGTTTCACTGCATTTAAAATGCATATAGATTGAGGCACTGAAAATACATTTCTAAAAATACATTCAAAAACATTTTGAAATGCATTGTAGTGTCTCAATTTATATGCATTTCTTCTCCATGTGTGTTGGGAAGGGGAAGGAAGACATTAATTCCAAATGATTATAGGTATATATTCAAAGATGGCAAAGTACAGTAATATAATTACTATTGCTTAATACTGATCTTTAATTATCTCTCACATTGAAACGCACCTTTATGGAACGAAAACTGACTGCCAAACAATTTAATTGCAAGCTTGATTGCAAATTGGTTATGTTTAGAACATATATAACCAATTTGCAACCATTTGTAGTACTTGCAGAGTGGTTAAAACTTAAATGTCTTATTTACTATTAGCAGTAACCTCAGAGTAACCTTGAGCATTAGTTTATTACCAGTTTTTCAATTTATCATCACTTTACATTCAATTTTTTTTACATAAGGACACGTGCCTTTAGGTTAGCATTTAATTTTTTTAGAAGAGAACTCAATTCATCAGGGAGAAAAACCACGTACGATTGGGCAAGCTGACCATTTCAGTGATTTCACCTGACCATTCCACTACATATTCTGAAGTAATTTTACCTACCGTAATGTTACCAGAAAACATTATTTTGAGTAATATACGTAGTTTACTAATAAAAATAAACTTACGAATTGCGCCTGATGAAGAAGCGTGGTATTTTATGGATGACTCCCCTTATCTTGGTGTTGGCCGAGTTTCCCTTATTGTCCGCCAGGGTAAATTTGGGCAGCACAGCCTACGGCACATTGCAGCAAGATGTGCGGCTTGCGGCATATCAGTGTCCACGTCGTCGTAATCCTCTTGCATCAAGTTCGGTATTTTCGGGCTTAGTAGCTGTTCGGCGAATGTTTTTTTTCTTTCTAAACTACACCATGGTATAAAATTCCAGTCGCTACGGCCGTTCTTTAAACCTTTTCTGGGCTAGCCAACTACAATCCTTATAGAGTAAAGTAAGTGCAAAGAAACTTGTGATGAAATTCTCTACTATTAGTTACCATTCTAGTACCTCCCAAGTCAGATTGCCATGAACTGTTCCCAAGATACTTTGGGGACAAGTTGGGAAAGTTTCCATGAAACGTTGTGCCGTTTCACTAGAAAGGTTTAATTTGTTGCACTGCATGCTTATTAGAATATCGTTGCAAACGCATGCATCGAAATAGAGGTGATGCCATGGACTTCCACAAAAAAATTGATTCAAATGCCGTTTTGGGCTTCTCTCCTATTGATTTTAATGATCGTGTATTCCTTAGCAACATGTTAACGTAGCCAGTTAGGCTTAAGGAAATGCTTCAAAGTCGATGCAAGAATTAGGTGCATAATAAATATCAGTCGCCATGTTGACCTATTTGATGGAATTGGGCTTGCAAATTGTAATTTATATACAGTGACAATGCAATTCTTATTTATCCAATATATTGAACGTGGTATATTTAGAATTATGAGATGGCTACATACGTAACTTATTGCCTTACTCTCCTTCATGAAGTCTTTTACAATGCAACAATCACGGACTTTTTATTTACAGTATTAAATGCAATTGCATAGGTTTTAAACATTGGACATGTTTTAACCATGCTTTATTGATGGGCGTGCCCCTGGTTCAAGGACTTCCAATTATGTTAATATTTAACATTTACTTGTTTAACAAGTTGGTTTCACATTTTCATGGCATGGTTTTCTTGCCTATATATTCTTGTTACAATTCTATACCTACATGATTTTAAATTTCATGGCCCAACATGGCAAAATCATATATAGTTTATATAAATATAACTATATGGTTTTGCATGTCTATATGAAAATTATCAATAAATTCCTTTAATTTATTTGTAATTAAAATCAAAAACAATTTCTGAGAAAATATAAATTCATGAAAACAATGAACTTTGTATTTTGTATTGGTGATCCATTGAAAATCTTGCAGATTTTGATTGCATGTTTTGATTTTTCTGTTTTTAATAGTAATTGACGTTATTGTAACGCATTTCACAAAAATACAGCAAATTTTCTAAGTTCTTAAATGCAAAATTAATGTAAAGTCATTATATTATAAAGAGTAATGCAGAAATCTATTATGTTTTGACTTTTTCTCAGCAATTATTCAAAATACCTAGGATTTTCAATGAATTCAAGGAATGAATTACTTGATTGAAAGATAATTGTTTAACAGTTATATTTATCCAAAATATGGCACAGCCAATAAAGTCCATATACCTTTGTATTTGAAATGTTCATTGTAAGATTAGAATAAGCTATACCCCATACAAAATTAATTTTTTAACATATAATGCATATTTCAAGATGGTTTTGTTTTTATGGTCTTGCATAACAAGATTTCTAAATTATCAACTAATATTTATATTAAAAAACATTGGAAGCATTGTATTTTGGCTTTCTTGTATTCATTTTTTGTTATGTTAATGAACATACAACCAATTAAAGTAAATGCCATATGAACGTTGAAGCATTAGCACTACTAAATAGCAAAAATGATGCAACTTTGTATAATCGACATGTATTATAATATTTATGATGTACGTTTTATGTTAAATACTGCTTATTATTAATGTTACACTAACCCTGGCGGAGCCTTACACTTCATGTGTTATTTCTTTGGAACCCTAGTACAAAAAAATGCATTATAGTTCATTTTTTTAAAATGTTACTGTAAAGTATGAACCAAAACTTCCTCGACTAACAGTATGCAGCGCATTCAAATTGAGTACTAAAGAGCAACAATACTAAAAACAAAACAGAGATTAAAAATATGATTTTGAATGGTTATGATTGAATTGTCTATAAAGTATTATTCATTGCAATTGATAAAATCATACAGCAGTTTGTGTGTATCAATGAGTGTACATATCAGACATATGGTATCAGATGATATACCAAAATAATTATGCATATATTTGTTTATAAAGTCGTTGTGAAACACCTGAAAATGTTCCATGGAACCTCACTTAACTCAGTTTGAATATCGCTACACTAACCTATTGTTCAATAATGAAATGAAATGGTCAACATCGTTTCATATGTGATGAAATATATTGGTAAAATGGAGATGCAGGGACAATACATGTAGAAGGAAATGGGTTACAGATGGTAATGTACCACTTTTACAATCCTTCAATCCTTCTTGGAAATTTTGAAAAATTTTGGAGAAATTATATACACAATTTTTTTAATGGTGTGTTTCCTATTTGTTATGTATATTGTACAATGTGTTCAAATTTAAAAAAAGGCAATATATAAACTGTGAAATACCATAACTGTATGGTTAATTACGTGAGAGCCCAACTTTAAAAACAGGTGTGTCACACACCTTTTGTTTCACTTTGTGAAAAGCATCAAGTTACTTAAAATTGTTTGAGTTGCAAATCTGATCTTCACTATTGTTCCAAGAAGAATTCAGACTGCATTAAAAGAAAAAAAATGTGGTCAAAATTGTATAACCCCCTGTATCTGCAATCATGCCGGTATATTGATGGTATGGACAAGGCATATACATTTTATTAAACAAAATGAGTGAAATTCGTGTTTGGCATTTCAATTTTTATTGCATTGAAGTACTAATCTAGGAGTGCCATGGCATATTACATAGATTGTTGAATAAATTCGTGTTTATATGGCAGAACGTAATAAAAATTCATGCATGTAATTTTTCGGTTTTGAATATAGGCCCTACTAGAATTCTTAACAACATGTCGGAAACATTATCTATCACCAATGGAAGCACTGATTTGGAAAATACAAATGCATCTCAACCTGTAGTAAACAATGTCAAGGTAGGCAAAATGATTTAAAGAAATTGGTTGGTTTAGAAGATTCTTCGTACTTTGACCATACCCACAAAGAATTTGTAACAATTCCCATTTTATAAACAGGAGACTTTACCCGACTCATCAACTGGTAATGATTCTGAATGTGCTGTGACATCTGTTGGGGAGCGCAATGGAGACTGTATTTCCATGGTTGGTAGTGACACTGTAACAAACGATCTTGACAACGCAGCTAAAAAAATTGGCAAAAAACATGCAATAGACAATGATCATATCAAGGATAAAATTCAAAAAGGGAATATAATAACACCGAAAGCCTCTGATGGTTCAGATTCTGTGCCAGACGTTCTTGCCAGTGTAGCTCTTGAAAGAGTTAAGAGGAAGTATAAGAGGGTTGCAAAAACAAGTGAAAGAATTGTCAGAAATGTACCTCGAAGAATAATCAAGGAGACTCGCCCAAAATATGCTCCTGAGAGAAGGCAAAAACGACTCGTTGGAAAGTCTGGTATTGCCATTCAAAATGGTGTAAACGAGCTTAGCAACAGCGTTGATCGCCAGGAATCTAAAGACGAAGCCAGCCAGAAGAAAGAAATCGATACTACCACAACTGGATTTTGCGATACCTTACCAGACCCTTCACCGGCTACAGAAATGTTAAGAGGGGATTCAAAAATATCTCAATCAGATATAGGGCAGGAAATTTTAGAGCAAAATTCTAAAACCGAAAGCACTTCAGTCACAAAAGATTTCATTGCCAATAACCTTGGTTTATCATTAATTAAGAAGGAAAATTCACCCGTTAAAAGTGTGTTGTCCCACTTTCAAATTATGAGAAGGGTTCTTAATAAGAAAGCGTTGTATGGCGCATTGCTCGTTGATGAAATGTTTGAATGTCCCATTTGCCATGTCCGGAAACAAAAAGCGCAATATCTTCTTCTTCATTTAAAAGGTCACTCTGATCTCACTCAAGTTTTTGAGCGATTCCAGGCGTTTGGTTATCCCATGGAAGAAATCGAAAAGGGGGTATCTGATTTGCCTACACAGATTTGTTCTCAAAATATCATTATATCTAAAACTGAAAATTCCAGAGTGGCGAAATTAGGACCGCGAAAGAAAAAAACGCAATCTATCATCGGTGAATTTGGAATTCCCATTTTACCTCTTCTGGGACCAAAAAAGAGCAAGAAGATGATTAATAAAAAAAAGTCTGAAATGCAGATCAAACCAATTGAAATCGAGGCTGTTCCAGAACCTTCCATCTCTTCTGAAACGCCTGCTGTTGAACCATTTGTTGATACCACGGTCAAACCTAGTCTAGTTACTAAAATACGTAAGAGAAAGGTCCCTCTTAAAAGAATTTCAAAAAGGTGGCCAGCTACAGAGACGTATGAGGAACCTCCTGACGATATCATTGTTGAAGCAAAAAAATCTCGCCTTGGAGTCAGCCATGCAAGAGCTCTAGGTCCAGAACTTTTAGACTATGTAAAACAAGTAATGAAGACAAAGGTTACTGAAAGTAATCCTCACAAGTGTAAATTTTGTGGTAAGATGTTTTTCAAAGGACAGGGTATTTATGCTCACTATTTTAAGCATTCACGAACAATGACCTCTCCTGAAAGCAAGGCAGACATCATCCCTGAAAATGGACTTTTACAAGGTCTTAGAAACGGGGATAAAGCCTTTGATGATCTAATCCCAGTTAGTGACAATGAGGATATTGCAAGAAACAGAGATACTGACTTCTTAACGTTGCAAGAGCTAGAAACCAATGTAAATAGACTTTTAAGAAGTTTAGTGAGAGACACCGATGTGTTGAGAAATCTTGGTTGGCCCGAGAGGAGAGTCAGTGATTTAGTTATTGATATTTTAGAACGATGCAATGTTCAGCCAGCTTATTGTGGTGTGAGCAGGCTTTCCCAACTGCAATGTTTGAGGAAAAACATGGGCAAACTTTTCCGATTTTGTATTAAAGAAGAGGTAATGGATAAATACGGCTGGGACATCAAGTTGGTCGATGTTGTTGTTCGTGAGATGATCGCTGTTGAAAAATGCGTCGATCTAAATAGGATTTGACAGAATAATTGAATAATTAAGAGTCGTTCTTCATAATATCAATTTTTCTAATTATTATTCCTGTTCGACAATTAATTAGTGTAAATATCATGTTAATATGCACATCTAGGGTGATAACCAGTATTTCAGTTATGATACCTAGGCCTAGTCCTGAAAATAATGCATATAGATTGTTAGATATAGTCAAAACCTCAAGAATAAGGTGCCTTTTAATCTGCATATTAGGCTAAGTTAAGTGCAATTTGGAAGTTCTCATTATATATTTTCAATATTAAACATATAGTAATGAAACTAGGCCTTATCAAAGAGGAGTTCTAATAATGCTTTACCGATAATAGTAAAATAACATTACACGAGAAAAGCATTATCGGGAGTTTGGACAATAATTCACTGCCTAATATTTTAATTTGAACCAAAACTTTTCCAACACTCGTGCCTTGGCGAACATGTAGCATATAGACATATGATCGAGTTTCTACACAATAAAATTTAGTCTGGCCTAGTAAGCATTTTTACAAATAAATTAGGGGAATTCGTAGCCATGATATGATACATAACTGAACATGCCAAACTCATAATTGAAATTCCATTAAGTTTGAATCAGAAATTACAAATATTACTGAAATAGTTTTCATTTGCATTGAAATGAGAGCCCAAGATATTTTTAGATATTTTTTTGCAAAAATGTATATAATGGCTATTGCATCTTCATAGAAAATAAATAATTTAATGCAAGATGCCAAAATATCACTTAAATGTGCCTTTCTCAAAATATACATTTAATGTCAATTTTCAGTGAGCACGTACTTGCCAGTACTTTGCGATATTTTTTTTAAGTTTGGCTGAACATTTATAGTATTGATAGTTTTGTGGTGTGAGACCTACGCCATTTTCAATAAGCCAAATTACACGGTTGCATTTCTGATAACCGTACATTATGAAACAAACCTGATAATTGACTAGTCAGTCGAATAACAGCTCCATTACAGTTTGCATCTAGTATATTAGTTCCCATTTTTATAACAGTGGTATTCGTTACCGATTGAAAGCTTTTTCATTTATTATTCAGCAGACTTACATAATGTGATACTGCGATTATGACCAAAGAAAAGAACTTATTATCTATAATTATATTGATTGTTAATACCTTAAAATTATGAACAGTACTTTTTCACACTTGCAATATCATAATTTTCAGCGATATTTTTGTAAAGGTCTTTTTAATTTTATTATAATGAACTTAGTGAAAAGATACAGTCACTAGTAGTAGCTTTTTGCATCCCAGTACTATTATTGTTTTTCATGTGAATCACTAGTTTTATTATTTTTCTCTTTCTATTTACAAATTAAGTGTATGATTGACAATCATCATGTTATAGATAGCTGCCCTAATATATTCATATGATCTTGATTATATTATCCATTACATTCAAGGATATTAATTATTCTACATTATTTACATCCTATTAAATGATCATGGGTTGAGTTCATTTATTTCATAAGTATGTGTTTTAAAATTAATTTGTGAAGGTATGTTATTGTGACTGACAGATTTAATTTTTCTTGCGTACATTTGTATGGAATGATGAGTAATTTGTGTTGTGACACACATTCCAGATGTTGTGGAATAAATTGGTTAAACAAATTACTGTCAGTGAATTTTTATTTTACCTTTGATCATTACATGTACAATATATTAAAATAAATATTGAATTAATTCTTCATCATTTAAAAATTTAAAAAAAAGCATTTTCAATGTAATATGTATATTATATAAAAAATCCAAGAATTAAGTACAAAACAAGGTGCAGATACCTAGATTTTTAAAAATGCTACAAGAAGATGAAGAATGCGTTCTTTGGATGGCAAACAATTGAATATTATATTGCATTTTTTATCCAAAAAAACCAGCGAGGTTTTCTTACATTTTAGACTATTGTTTTGAGAATACCGTAGTATAATAAATATGCAGTCACCAAAGCAGAAACGTTAATAAAAAAACAACAGATCCTGTGAGCATGGACAGTGTTCTGTCGTCAGGAATTATGCTTGCATTTTGTGTTAAACATGTAAGAGAAGAGCTTTGAAATCCTTACAATATGCTTGAAGTTTGACCAGCAAATTTAAAGGACACCCTAATGGATTTAAACTGTACATCTAGAGATTATTACCAATCCTCAGCCTTCACAAATAGCAAGGTTACAAAATTTGGATAGGGTTTAATATTGATATTAATAGCTTGTTTAATTATTGAGCCATTTAAAATGTTATTCGATAAATAAGCAATATCAAATTGGTCAAGTAAAGTGGTTTCAGCATTTTTAGGATGTAGCTTTTATGCGTAATGTGTATCCTGGATAAAAATAAATCCAGGTAAGTGCTGCATAAAATCATAAGATAAGGATTTTAATTATCACTTCTAAATACACTCGTACCTCGCTTTACAACCTAGATACGTTCCGGAAAACTTGGCCGTAAAGCGAAAAGCCTTATAAAGAGCGTCAGTATAGCGAGGTATAGATGTATTTTAAACTCGCCTATCTACTTTTCAGACAATTGTTAATAATTGCATATGAAAAGTCTGGATGAGAATACTGGATATAATTCATGATGAAAACACAACAATGGCTTCTTTAGTCTTTTTGTCAATAAAACAAATGTACATTTGAAGAGGAAAATTAAACCCTAAAAAAACCTGAAAAGATATTGCACATCGAGAAACAAAAATATAACACTGATCAATAGCGCCATATGATTTATTTTACAAACTAGAAGGTATAACATCAGAGCTTTATCTATTTACAAACAAACGTGAAATATGAATTACTAAATTGCTGTGCCATCATCTCCCGAATGTAGCAGCACAATGTACGTATAACTTTAAAAATTAATGAATTCTTATTTGGAAAGCATTTTTAAATGTTTAGATATCTAACAAAACTGGTTTCTTTTCTTTTGCACATTTAGTCACCGACTGCATCATTTTGATGAATCCAGTGTCCTTAGGCTTCTCCAGCCCTCTCAAGAGACGATTTTTCATGACTGCAACAAACTCTTTGTTACTAAGCTGACCATCATCTAAAATGAGATACAGATATAATTACAGGTAAATTATTATATACAACAATTATATTCTCAAATCATAGTGCGAAAATAATATAGTTATTCTTACTATTGTCATCAAAAATTGTAAATACCACATTAACAACATGGTCGTCTAAGTCCACACCAGCAACAGTCTTTGCCACATGTTTCAAGGTAGCTACATTAAAAAAATCAACCTTGATAAAGGATATGATATAAAGTAGTATTAAAAAGGAAGCATTAAAATGTTACAAGATAGCAACAAAGACATCCGCAATTGAAAATACCTGGATCAATTGAAGCACCAGCAATATGGTAAAATGTCAGAGCGGTGTCAACATCATTAATATTATTTAAGAAGTGAAAGAAATTAAGATAATCTGACTTGCTAATGCCCTGTTTGTAGAAAAAAAAATTAACTCAATAAATAAATGACAAAACAATGAATTCGTAATAACAAAATCAGCATAGCATTTTACAGTACCTGAGGTGCCTCCTTGAAAGCACGTTTAACCCTCTTTAACATTTTAAGTTTTCGCTTATGGTTTAACCCTGCGTAAGTTAGTAAAAGTTCCGCAAATTCTACTTCTGTTATTCGTCCACATTCATCGGGGTCTTTCCTCTGAAACTGCATTTGAGAAATTTAAATTAAAAAATGAGTAATGCTGTGTTTTAACCAGTTTTACACAAGGGTATGAAGGCATGCTGCAGTCGAAAAGATTTTGTTTAAAAAATGTTTTTTTTAATATATTTCTCTTGCCGTAGGCATTCTAAAGCCGGGTCTCCACCAAGACGTACATTGTACGTATATACACGTTTTTACAAACATGCAAAAAAGTTTGCCCTCAGGGTTTGTTTCAGCCGCCATTTTGTAAATACAGGGTGGGCCAATAAAAAGTAAGCCAACTTTATAAAAATCATAAAATGGTTATTTGTTAATGGAATTTATT